>JADRCC010307048.1:0-11627 GCA_019843855.1 Hylomyscus alleni | reverse complement strand
CCCCCTGCTGCGGGCTTCACAGTTCCACGCTTTTACAAATGCCATCCATTCTTCGTCCCCTTGCCTTCTGAATTTGTGTAAAAATCTCCAATCATCTAAAGCCTTCCTCTGGGAACAGTCTTCTGTGAATGCTCTACTCTCCTGTGTGTGTGGTCTGCTTGTGTCTTCATATGTACACTCTTTCCTTTTGTTTATTCCTTCAAATAATGTAATAGATTTTATTATGGCATTTTCATAAGTAATTCATTCCTATTAATCCCCTTTTTTCCCATACCCCTACTCTGCCCTGTGCCCTTCCACTCCTAATATACTCTCCTTTCCACTTTCCCATCCCAGTGCTTCAATGCCCTCCTCCCTGCCTCAGACCCTTTTCTTCTTCTAGTCTCCTTTCTAGCTTCATGATCTATGTCCACATTTACACACATGTAAACACACACACACACACACACAACTATAGCTAAGATTCATTCTTGAGAAACAACATGCTGTATGTGTTTTTGCTAAGTCTGGATCATCTTGTCGATATAATAATTGCCAAATTCATCTATTTTCCTGCAAATTTTGATGGACCCCCAAGCTAATTCTATTTCCTTGTTAATGTGAAATAAAATATTAAAATAAAAATTGTTATGTAAGTATCCCTGTATTGAGACTTTAAGTAGTCTGGACATCTAGCAGGAGTGGTATTACTGGGTCATATGGTAATGATCTTGTCTACTTTTTGAGAAACTGCCATGCAGACTTCCATAGTAACTTTAGCAATTTACACTCCCAATAACAATGAATAGGAGTTCCTCTTTCTCCCACATCCTTATCAACATTTATTAGCATTTTTTTCTTGATGATAATCATTCTGATTTAGCTTAAATGGTTTTAATTTGCATTTTCCTAAGAATGAAAGATTTGAACACTTTTTAAAAAAATAACCTTTACTAGTCATTTGTGTTTCTTCTTTTGAAAACTGCTCAGTTCATTGGCTCACTTACTGATTGGCAGTTTGGGGGGGCAACTTTAATTTTGCAGTTCTTTGTATATCGTACATATTAGTTTTTCACCCATTCTGCACACCATTAACTCTGCTGATGATTCCTCTTGCTGCACAAACGCTTTTGAATTTCATGGGATCTTATTCGTCAATACTTTACAGTGCGTTCTATTCTAACGGAATCTCATCAAGAAAGTTCTTGAATATGCCTTTATCCTTAAGTGTTTCCCCATATTTAATTCTAGCAGTTTGAGGTCTAATATTGCAGTCTTTGATCCATTTTGAATTGATTTTTGTTCAGAGTGAACAATATGGACCTCTTACAAGTGTATATTCGGTGTTGTCTGCAACATTTGTTAAAGTCTTCTTTCTCCAGTTATGTTGTTGACACTTTTGTCAAATATTAGATTTCCAAAGCTGTGGTGGTTTATTACAGGCTCCTCTATTTTTTTTTCCATTGGTCTACATATCTAACTTGGCATTTGTGGCATGCTGTCTTTGCTACTATATTGTCTTTGTAATATAATTTGAAGTCTGGCATCGTGATATCTCCAGCGATGTTTGATTTGCTTAGCATTGCTTTGGGTCTCCATGATCTTTTGTGTTTCCACATGAAATTTAGAAACTTTTTTCTTCAATTCTTTGAAAACTTGAACTTGTATTTTCTTGAGGCTATTTGTAAATCTTAAAAACCTATTCTTACTTACTCTTTCTAATGTAGAACTGTAAATTTCACATCTTTACAAATACAAAGCTATGTCTGTTGATGTAAACATCATCAACATTATTTACATGTCTATTAATAGACTTAGAAACCTACACAGCTTGCCTGTAGTCTAACAATGGTATTAAATGGCATTTGACTCAATGTGTCTATGTCAGGCCAGTGACAGAAAATGGCTGAAAACAACCAATTTCTGTGAGACAAACCGAAAGGACCATAATTTAAATAGACACAAACCCTCTATTATTTCAATCCCATATAGTTCTTCATTCTCAAAACACAGTGTTCATATCTGGTTTGTAATATGTACTCTTTTATGTTATATTTTCAGTTTTAGTAAAAGTATTCTTTGCATTTTATTTTAAGGCTCCTGGTTTTGTATCTTTCCTTCTTTAGACAGACTTAATTTGCACATCGGAGACAAATTCATTATTGTGATGGTATAAAGAACACTAATAAAATTATGATTCTAAAAATACTGTGCCCTCATTGCTGACATTTTGGAAAATACACAAAATAAGAGAAAATGAACATTCAGCACATTCATACCATCCTGCAATGATAATTCTTAGCTATTTAATGTGCTAGCATCTTGTTTTTTCACCCACGTAGGATAAAATTAGATCATTTAATATAGAATTTTCATACTATTTACAATATTCTATCATAGTATGTACTTAGTCCTTTAAACATTTTGTAAATAGTCCATCTGGGTCTGCCCAGGACACAGCCTTCAGAGATGAGTTGTGTGTAGTTCCCTGAACTCAATTGTCTAGCTCTGGGCTCACTCTCAGGTCCTGAAGAGCAAAGGGATCCCAAAGCATGCTGCCTCCCTACAGAGAACTGTGGAGTCCCCAAGAACTACCAGTTGGGAACATTGCCTCACCAATCTAGCAGAGTTGGGAACCCTGACCTCCATTGTGAGGCCTATGCCTCCCCCCACTTTCCTGAGAAGCTATGCTGTGGGGCAGTGGACCGTGCCACCAGACAGAAAACCTGGTAAAGTTGAGCTGATTCAGGAAGCCCAGCAATTCTCATAGTTTAGAAAGGTAGATGATTAAACCTACTCCTAGCCAGGTTCCTGTCCTCGATTACGTGACCACAACACCCCACTGAGAAGACTGTGACAATCAGTCACATAGGATAATACCTGAAATCCTTCCACGTGCAGATAAGCCATTCTTAAGATCTCAGACCAAGCCAGTAGAAAGCATCTACCTCTAGATCCCAAACCACCCCCAAATGTTTACAAGGTCCTATCGTAAGGAATGAAGTACACGCTTTGTTTCACCAAAGACTGTCTGAGAGTGCCAGTCTTATCAAGCTGTAACACTCCAGGGAAGAGTATTGTCTCCCAAGAAATCTCGGCCTGGCCCAAGCAACTGGGTGCTGGAGCCTACAGCATCCACTTCCACTTCCTGCTCAGTGGCCCTGACCTTGGCCCCTAGACAGCAGCTACACCCCACCTGCCACTGACTCCGGCCGGGCAGCAGTGGCCACAGAAGAGGTCTAGCAGCCCACCTTACTCCAGTTTTCTCTCAGAGAGCTGCAACTCCTTGGTCACTCGAGCCAGGCTAGATCACCGAGGATACCCAAGGACTGAGACACCTCCCTGCATGCAGACCAAGACCCTGCTGCCATCAGGATCATCCAGTCAACATGGGAGGTTTGAGGGGGAAGCAGATACCTAAAGGAAGTAAGAATACAACCAAGACCCAAGGCAATATGGCACCACTAGAGTCCAACTATCCTGCTACAACAAACCCTGGATATCCTAATGATATCCAGGACTCATGTGGAAGAGTTAGGGGAATAATTGAAGTCCCAATGGGAACAGGAGCTCCACGGGAAAACCAACAAGTTAACTAACCTAGATCTTGGGATCTCTCAAATACTGGACAACCAACCAAAGAGAATACAGGGGCTGGACCTAGACCTTCTCCCACAAGTGTAGCAGATGTGCTGCTTGGTCTTCATATAGGGTCCCCCCAACAACTGGAGCAGGGGTAATCCCTAAAAACTGTTGCTTGTCTGTAGTATACATTATCCTAACTGGAGTGCCTTGGCTGGCATCAGTAGGAGAGATTGTGCCTAGCTCTGCAGAGAGTTGATGTGCTGACATTGAGGGATACCAGGGGAGCCTCTATCCTCTCAGAGGAGAAGGGGAAGGGAAGTAGAGGAAGGGACTGTGGGGGGCGGGTCAGTGATTGGAAAGTAAAGTGATAATGCTCAGGCAGTCTAGGGACCCAAAGAGGACAAAGAGGACAAAGAAATTACAGGAAGACCAGCAGAACCAACTAACCTAGAACCTTGAAGGTTCCCAGAGCCTGAATCACCAAGCAAAGAATGATCACAGGCTGGACCCAGGCCCCCTCCACATCTGTAGCATATGAGCAGCTTAGTCTTCAGACAGGTGACTGAGCAACTGGAGTGGGGGCTGGCCCTAGCTCTGTTGCCTGCCGGGCCTATGGATACTGTTTCCTGAAATGGTCTGCATTGTCTGGCCTCAGTGGGGGAGGATATGCCTAGTCCTGCAGTCACTTAGTGGGGGTGAGGAGGGAAGTAGAAGGGCTAACAGCCAAGGGGGGCCTCCCCATTCCCAAAAGAGAAGGGCAGGGTGGAATGGGATAGGATTGGTATAAAGGGTACTGGGAAAAGACTGGGGGCTGATATTAAAAAGTAAAGTGAATAAATAAATTTAATATAAAACATTTTATAAATATAATTTAAAGCCCTCAGAAGATTTTTTTTTTTTGAGACAAGGACTCAAAATTGGCTATGTATGGCCTGAAATTACCTATTATTGAACCAGCATGGTCTTGAACTCAGAAAAATCCACCTGCCTTAAAGGTTTGCACCCATCATGCACAGTGTATCTAATATTTTCTTGAATCTGTTTTACTTTGGCATTATTGGTACCATGAATGTTATGATAAATATCTTTGTAGCCAGTATTTATTTGTACTCTAGATTATAAATTATAAAATAACTTTTCATTTTAAATTCACCCTGTTTGTAGCTTTACTTGAAACTACAGGTTGTAGGTCACCAGAATATCTATTAAAAACCTCAAGAGCAGCAGTATTTGAGAGCATAAAGCACATCCACAGGTGACCCGCTTTGCTTTCAACAGGAAAAAAAAAAGACAGGTTGCTAATCAGATACCATGAGGGTGCAAATAAATTAATATCTTATGTCAAAGGTCTTGTTTACATTATATCTGCACATGTCTTGTGCATTTCATAATGAAATTTAATTCATGTAGATGCTTTGTTGAGGAAAAAAGATACTTTTTCCTTGCTACCCTGTTTTTAAGTGCCAAGATATTCTATTATCATATGTACAACAATAATCCTTGTAACTATAAGTACTACAAATCTGGTTTATCTGTTTATCTTCAGAAACTAAATTTATTCCCTGTTTAATTCTTGTTATATTGAATTGTATGCATATGAACACCGTTATTGGACAAAGTAGAATTTGCTGCCCTGCCATCTAACACACCAGCTCTGGAGCTCCTTGTCTGCTCCAGCACTAATTTTACTCTGCAACTCTAAAGGCTGAATTCTGTGAGAACAGCTACCTTTTGTTTTTGCTTTCTACTACACTTCTTTTTACAAGTAATGAATTAGTAATTACACTTCTACTACTAAAGAATAAACAAGAAATGTTTGTCAAATTAGACTCGTAAAAATGAAACTAATAAAAACCTATGCTATTTCAAGACACTTCAAATATTATTCAAAGAAATTTGTTTTTATTTGTTTCTCAGGAAATTTGCCAGGTGTTTAACAGATTCTTATAAAGCATTAATTATGCCAGGCATTTCAGAACAGATGCAACCTACCACTTGAAAAGAATATTTTTCCGGTTATATTCCCAGGAAGAGCGCTGAGTATCATTCTTCAGCATAATAATAATTTTTGTCAAATTAAGCATCATTTCATTAAGCTCTTCATCTATTACCATTAACGTTGAAATACTTCTTATATCTGTTTTCTTATAAACTCTTTGTTTTGTTCTGAGATTTTTAATTTAATTTAGCCTAGAAGATGCATATATCATATTAAGGATGTTACTCTTTGGTCCATAATATTTGTGATTGCTATACACATTGAATAAAATACTGTCTTTGATCCTTCTCTATTTCTGTGAAGAGACACCATAACCAAGGCAACTTACAAAAGAATCCACTACTGCCATGGTGGGAAGAATGACAACAAGCAGGCAGGCAGCGTTGGAGGACTAGCTGAGCACTTACATCCTGGTCCACAGTCAAAAATCCAGACAAAGTTAACTGGGAATGGTGTGGGCCTTTGAAACTTCAAACACGGTGGCATACATTTTCCAGCAAGACCACACTTCATATCCTTGAACAAAGATAATTCAACCAACTAGGGACTAAGCATTCTAATGTATAAGCCTATGAGAACCATTTAAACCACCATAAACATGTATGTTATATATTTATACATGAATATACATATATATGTATATGCGTGTACTTATATGTGTGTGTACGTGTGTATATATAATAGCCTGAAGAGTTTCTTCTCATTTGCCATCATTTTATGCACAGACATGTTATTCTCATCCCAAGATTAACTAAATGTTCATTCATATTTTCTTCTATTCATCTTACTTTCAACTCACATTAAATCCTTAGTTTTAAAGGAAGATAATTTAATATATAATGTAAAATAAAGAACCAACTTTAAGCAGACCACAGAACAACACATTAGCTCTCATTTCTTACAGCACTTAAGCTACTTTCTCTTTGTGTCTCTAAATATATTATTGTAAATATATTGCTACTTGTGTCTCTTCATGCAAAATCAAGATATTTGCTACCATAGTGTGCACTTAAACTTAATTTCAAAATGTATTTTTTGATCTATATTTATCACAAAGCAGTTCACATTACAAAGATGAGTGATGGCTTCTCATCAAACTGCATTAAAGTATAAAAAAAAAAATCTTTAAAATCTCTGTTTTGTCTTGTTGCTGGATTTCAGTTCTAAATGTGTCCTAATTTAAGGGGATAGCATAACGCTGCATGCAAGAACAAGGCTGCCACAGCAGGGATTCTGTTCCACCATATCCGGTCCACACTATCCTTCCTCCCAGCTTTGGCGGGGTAAGATAATGCTGCAAACACGTCTCCAAAATAACCATAGCGTTCCTTAATTTCTCAATAAATCATTTCTATTTAGGAGTTTTAATTTTTCAGATAGTGGAAATCTCAGCCAATTATCGCTCATCTCACCACCAGTTTGCGATTTGCT
Source organism: Hylomyscus alleni (assembly GCA_019843855.1). NCBI lineage: Eukaryota > Metazoa > Chordata > Mammalia > Rodentia > Muridae > Hylomyscus > Hylomyscus alleni. The sequence continues at coordinate 4,633 of JADRCC010307048.1, read as the reverse complement.
TTGAAGTTACCTTTCTACATAGTCTAAAAGCTGTCTATCGTGAGCGTCAATTAAATGAACTAAGAATTCCTAGATTGCCCAGAAGTTCGGAATACCTCACAAACCTCAAGAATAACCCACAAACCTCAAGAAACTCAAGAAAAAGGAAGCTATTTCATTCCTTCTTGAAAGGGGGGAACAGAATACCCATGCAAGGAGTTGCAGAGACTAACCATGGAGCAAAGACTGAAGGAAGGGCACTCCAGCCTGATATAGCTGTCTCCTGAGAGGATCTGACAGTACCTGACTAATACAGAGGTAGAGGCTCACAGCCATCCATTGAACTGAGTGCAGGGTCCCCAATGAAGGAGTTAGAGAGGGAACCAATGGAGTTAAAGGGTTTGCAGCCTCTTGGGACGAACAACAATATGTACTGACCAATGCCCTCAGAGCTCCCAGGGACTAAACCACCAACCAAGGACTATACATGGTAGGACTGATTGTTCTGGCAGCATGTGTATAGTAGAGGATGGCCAAGTTGGTCATCAATGGGAGGAAAGGCCCTTGGCCCTGTGAAGGTTCTGTGCCCCAGTATAGGGGAATGATAGGGCTGATAAGTGGGAGAGGGTGGGGTGGCAGGCATGGGGAGGGGGAAGCAACAGGGGTTTGTTCTTGTTGTTTTTGATTGTTCATTAAATATTATTTAGAAAATAAAAAAATAAAAAAAAAGAATTCCTAGATTGGTGAAGTACACATCTGAGTGTATGTGTGAAGGGGAAGGCCATCCAGAGATTGCCCCACCTGGGGATCCACCCCATATGCAGCCACCAAATCCAGTCACTACTGCTGATGCCAAGAAGTCCTTGCTGACAGGAGCCTGATATGGATGTCTCCGGGAGGATCTGCTAGAGCCTGACCAATACAGATGAGGATGCTTGCAGTCAGACTGAACACGGGGACCCTAATGAAAGAGTTAGGGGAAGGACTGAAGGAGCTGAAGGGGTTTGCAACCTCATAGGAAGAACAATATTAACCAACCAGATCCTCCCAGAGTTCCCAGGGACTAAAATAGCAACCAAAGAATACACATGGAGGGACCCATGGCTCCAGCTACATATGTAGGAGAAGATGGCCTCTCTGGTATCAACGGGAGTAGATGCCCTTGGTCCCGTGAAGGCTTAATGCCCTAATGTAGGAGAATGCTAGGACAGTGTGGTGGGAGTGGGTGGGTGTGGAGGGAGCACCCTCATAGAAGCAGGTGGGAGGGGAGTGGGATATAGTGTGTTCGGAGGGAAAATGGGAAGGGGGATTAACATTTGAAATGTAAATAAATAAGGTAATCAATAAAAAAAAAATTTAAAAAGAGTGTTTCTTCAGAGAAGATTATAGCCTGGGAGCTGTAACATACTTGATGCATCCATCCTTTGATGGATTCATAATATAATGGCCTTATTCGGTGGTATTGAATGGTAGGAGGTGGGACCTACTTTAAGGGTGTACTTTAAGGGGTTAAATCTTGTGCTGGCACCTTCCTAGAGGTATTTTTCTCCACTTCCAGACTCACTATGAAGTGCATTAATCCCCCCTTCCCTGCTATTCCCTTTCCTCTGCCATGGGCAAACACTTCTGAAACATTGGGCCAAAATGAATTCTACCTCCCTTAAGTTGTGCCTTCTGGGTATTTACTCACATGATTTAGAAAAAAAATTGCTGTAGGAGCCTAAGACTCATCAGGTCATTTCCTAACTTTTCTGCTCTTTTCAGTAGGGTGCTTCTATTAGAATTGGGGATGGATGTCCTACTCACGAAGACACAGAGATGGAGATCGATGCAATAAGCAAGAAGTGTAATGATCCAGTATGCTGGGGTCATTCCACAATCGGGGCAAAGTTGCCCACGAGGAACAAAAAAGCACACACTCTTTATACCCTTTCAGAACATAGGTTTTAGTATACAGCATGAGTTGGTTATCTCTTATTGGGGGAGCCCATTGTCCTTTGTGTTCATTGCCCTTGGTACCCCACTAGAGGAGGGGTGGGGTACCTTTTGCATGTAGAAGGGGTGGAGAAAGATCCACCCCTCACTGTGGTTGGGATGTTTCCTGGAATCCGGCATTACTCCCTGCAATTTGAGTCATCTCCTGGGACTGGATGTTTATTCAGTAAACTCTTTTGAAGCTCCCTGACTTTAAACTTAATGGACATTCCTGGCTTCCTGGTATTTTTATCAGGTGTCCCTGTTTGCTCAATTCTTACACTTCACTTCCCAGAATCCTCTTAGAGACTACCTGCCTGTTAACACTCTTGCCAGTAAACATTTTGATTAATGATCTCATTAATATTTTAACCTAAGTAAGATCAATAATGATCCCTTTTCTTTTCTATTTGCATTTACTGATACCTCGAGTCCTGCCTCAAGTTCAGCAGAAGTTTAAAAATCCATCAACAACTCTACTAAAGACCACAGGGAATAGATGACAGAAAGCGGGGTTTGAAAACCAAGGTCATAGTGAAATAGATCCTGAGTATAAAGGGAAGGGAGAAAGGACCCCAGTGGGCCCAGAGAAGTGTCATTCCTGCAGAAGAGGAAGATCCTTGAGACCTGGGCATTTGAGAAGCTGGTGAAGCAGGCCCCATCATGTAGAAGAAGAGAGTGCCTCACTGCAGGGGAGTCTGTGAGCTGAAACAGGAAATCTAAAGTTCAAATCAAGATCTATTACACTCATTATCCTGGACTTTGAGATAGGGAGCTCACAGGCTTAAGGCATTTAAAGGACCAAATGTATTTGGGAGTGATGATAAATGTTGGTAATGGAATCGGCCGGGATTCTGTGTCATATCACTAAAGGCAAATGCAAAGAGAGAGAAACATTCTACCTTGTGGAAACAGAAGAGGAAAGCTTCCATTTGGGCCATCTGCTGCGTGGTTCTTCACATTCAAATGTGAAAGGTGAGAAACAATTCCACAAAGAATATTTCATTAACCGGAAAAAGTTTATCCACGTTCACGCTTCTATCTCAGTTTTACCACTGTGTCTTTGTGGAGTTATTTCTCTCCTTTTACTTTGAGAAACTCCAGTGTGGCAGACTCCGGCCTCCAGGCTTACACAACAAGCACCTTTACCCACCAAGCTATCACACTAATGGTGGATTCTTTGCTGTCTTTTTTTTCCTTAAGATTTAATTTCTTAAGAACTCCTACCTAGATTCTATTCTTATCCAACCATATGGCTCCGATAATTAAATTTTGTTGCCTTCTCACAAACTTCTTCCCATGAACCAAGTCCATAATTGATCCCAAGTGTAACCCTCTGTCTTACTTAGTTTTCCCTGCCAACATGACACAGAATAGAGTGACCTGAGAAAAGAAGTCTAATTGAGGAATTCCCCCCTCAGCTGCATTGGCCAGGGCACATCCCTGTGGGGCATTGTCTTGACTATTCATGGATGAAGATGGACCTGCACACAAACAGCATTGTTTCCCTGGAAAGTGGTCCTGAGCTGGATAACAAAGCTAGCTAAGCATGAGCCTGTGTGTGAGCCGGCAAGCATTCTTGTATGGCCCCAAGCTCCTGCCTTCAGTTCCTACCCTGACTTCTCTTAGTGATAGATTTTAATGTAAGACTATAAGTCAATAAAATCTTTCTTCCTCTATGTTACTTATGGTCAGAGAGTATTTTATCACAGCAACAAAAAAGGAAACTAGAACACTACCTATGTCTCCAATGGTTCTACAGTGTGATTTCATGTGATTTTTTTTGTTTGCTTGCTTTTTATTAAAGTGTCTTTTATATACCATACTAACCTCAAATTCACCATGTAACCAAATGGCCTTGACCTCCTGACCCACCTGCTTCCACCTCCTGAATATTTACAGGTATGTGCCATTACATTCTCTTTTTAAATCTTTTTAAAAGTAAATGTTACCAAAGAACAGATTATTAAATTACACAATTTCTTTTTATCTCTTTATTTTTTTTGAAAATGTCAGTGACTTGTGGCTTATATCAGGTTGGATTCTTAAATTTATTATCTGAATATATTCACTATATAAGGCAGAAATATGAGAAGTCAACTCAAATCAGATTGTGGACCAAATGCCAGTCTCTCACCTGCTCTCTCCTAGAAGCATACAGAGTTAACTTTGTTGACACAAGTTTAACCAAAATAAGGAGGGTGGTGTTCCCGAGCACTGGGCTCTTTGGCAAAGCACCACCCCTCGTTCCCTCGCCCTCACCACCAGCATGCTCTTCCAGCTCTCCCTCTTGCTCTGCCACCAGAGCTGTAAATACAACTAGTGTTCTAACAGTGGGAGACAATGACCCAGGAGTTCAAAAGAATCACTCTGGATTCCTTTCTGCTTTCCAATGATAGAACACTAGGGGGGTGGCGCTTAATACTTACAGGCATCTTCTAGTCTCAGCTACTCACCCCTTTGGGGTTGAATTAGACTTATCCTGACTTGAGGGATATATCTAATAGGCTAGACTCCAAATGCAAATATCTGGAACCTACTGAAGAAAAAGTAGAAGAAATTAATATCTATAACACACTCACTCAAGTCAGAGATATCAAGAGTGCTACAATCAAATTGTCTTGAAACCCAACAGAAGTGAACAATATAATTCCTAGGGTGAGTTTTCCCCCTACATATG
>JADRCC010307009.1:0-11458 GCA_019843855.1 Hylomyscus alleni | reverse complement strand
GTAAAAAACAGACCTCAACAGATACAAGAAGATTGAAATAATCCCATGCATCCTATCAGATCACCATGGACTAAGGATGGTCTTGAATAACAACAAAAACAACAAAAAGCTCACATACATATGGAAATTAAACAATGCTCTACTCAATAACTTGGGCAAGGAAGAAATAAACAAAGAAATTAAGCTTTTTAGAATTTAATGAAAATGAAGGCACATTGTACCCGTGTATGGGACACAATGAAAGCAGTGCTAAGAAGAAAACTCATAGCTCTGAGTGCTTTCAAAAAGAAACTGGAGACAGTATACACCAGCAGCTTCAAAGTGAAACAGAAAGCTCTAGAACAAAAAGAAGCAAAAACACCTAAGAGGAATAGATGGCAGGAAATAATCAAACTCATGGTTGAAATAAACCAAGTAGAAACAAAAAGAACAACACAAAGAATCAACAAAACCTGGAGCTGGTTCTTTATCAACAAGATAGATAACCCCTTAGCCAGACTACCTATAAGGCACAGAGACAGTATCCAAATTAACAAATCAGAAATGAAAAGGAAAATATAACAACAGAGACTGAAGAAATTCAAAAAAATCACCAGATCCTACTCATCATATCAAATACTCAACAAAACTTGAAAATCTGGATGAAATGGACAATTTTAGAGATACTAGGTACTAAAGTTAAATCAGGGTCAGATAAACCATCTAAACAGTCCTATAACCCCTAAAGAAATACAAGCCATTAAAAGTCTCTCAATAAAAAAAAGCCCAGAACCAGATAGGTATGGTGCAGAATTTTATCAGACATTCAAAGAAGACTTAATACCAATATTCTTAAAACTATTCCACAAAATAGATACAGAAAAAAACACTACCCAGTTCGTTCTATGAAGTCACAGTTCCACTGATACCAAAACCACACAAAGACCCAAGAAAGAGAACTTTCAGACCATTTTCCATTATGAATATCAATGCAAAAATAATCAATACAATTCTCACAAACAGAATCTAAGAACACATAAAAATATTCATTCACCATGATCAATTAGGCTTCATCCCAAGATGTAGGGATGGTTCAATATATGGAAATCCATCAACATAATCCACTATATAAACAAACTCAAAGAAAAATCTAATGATCACTTCATTAGATGCTGAAGAAAGATGTGACAAAATTCAACACTCCCTTCACAGTAAAAGTCTTGGAAAGATCGAGAACTCAAAGCCGATATCTAAATATAGTAAAAGCAATATACAGAAAATCAGCAGCCAACATCAAAGTAGATGGATAGAAACTTGAAGCAGTCCCACTAAAATAAGGAACTAGACAAGATTATCTATTCTCTCCCTACCTATTCAATATAGTTCTTTAAGTCATAGCCAGAGCAATTAGACAACAAAAGGAGGTTGAAGGGATACAAATTGGAAAGGAAAAAGTCAAAATATCACTATTTGCAGATGATAGGATAGTATACTTAAGTGACCCCAAAAATTCCAAAAGAGAACTCCTTAACCTGATAAAGAACTTCAGCAAAGAGGATGCATATAAAATTAACTCAAAAAAATCAGTAGCCTTCCTATACTCAAAGGATAAAAGGGCTGAGAAAAAATTAGAGAAATGACATCCTTCACAATAGTCACTAACAATATAAAATATCTTAGTGTGATGACTCTAATCAAACAAGTAAAAGATCTGTATGACAAGAACTTCAAATCTCTGATGAAAGAAATTGAAGACCTCAGAAGATGGAATGGTCTCCCATGTTCATGGATTGGCAGAATTAATGTAGTAAAAATGACCATCTTTCTGAAAGCAATCTACAGATTCGATGCAATCCCCATGAAATTCCAACTCAATTCTTCATAGAGTTAGAAAGAGCAATTCTCGAATTCATTTGGAATAATAAAAAACCCAGGATAGCAAAATCTATTCTCAACAATAAAAGAACATCTGGGGGAATCATCATCCCTGACCTCAAGCTGTACTGCAGAACAATAATGATAAAAATTGCATGGTATTGGTACAGAGACAAGCCAGTAGATCAATGGAATAGAATTAAAGACTCAAAAATGAACCCATATACCTATGGTCACTTAGTCTTTGACAAAGGAGCTAAAACATCCAGTGGAAAAAAAGACAGCATTTTCAAAAAATAGTGCCAGTTCAACTGGCGGTCAACATGAAGAATGCAAATTGATATATTCTTATCTCCCTGTACAAAGCTCAAGTCCAAGTGGATCAAGGACCTCCACATAAAACCAGATACACTGAATCTAATAGAAGAGAAAGTGGGGGAAATCCTCAAACACATGAGCATGGGGGAAATTTTCCTAAACAGAACACCAATGGTTTATGCTCTAAGATCAAGAATCAACAAATGGGACCTCATAAAACTGCAAAGCTTCTGTAAAGCAAAGGACACTGTCAATAGGATAAATTGGCAACCAACAGATTGGAAAAAGATCTTTACCAATCCTACATCTGATAGAGGAGGGAGATCCAATATGTACAAAGAACTTAAGAAGTTAGACTACAGAAAACCAAATAATCCTATCAAAAAATGGGGAACAGAGCTAAACAGAGAATCTCAACTGAGGAAACTCAAATGGCCAAGAAGCACATAAAATGCTAAAATCCGAGTGGGTTAAACTATCAGAAACTTGTTGTGTCACAGCGTAGGGAATAAAAATCCAAAATCAAGATATTAACATGGTCATATTCCCTCCAAAATGTTCTAGGAGAGGATCACTCTTCGTCTCTGGTGCCATCAAACGTTCTGTGACTTGTGGTGGCATAACTCCACCCTCTTCCTGTAGTCACATCTCTAGCTTTCTTCAACATGTAGATATCTCTTTCGTGACAGGATATTTTCCTCCTTATGTCTCCATTTTCTTAAAAGGAAATCAGTCATATTGGATTAGAGCCTAAACTATTGAAGGATAACCTCATATACCTTATTACACTTTCAATGATCCTATTTCTAAAAATCACTTCGTATTCACAAGTACTGAAGACTCAAACTTAACATCTCTTTCCTGAGAGTTTCTATAATTCAACCTATCATACGAACCATGAATGCTACTAGACATGTGTGTGCACTTATAGGTGCAGCCACAGGACAATAGGGTGTGTGTGTTTTCCTATGAGTATTCCTTGATTCTGCTTCCTGGTTTATGTTCTCATTGGTTGTTTGAACAGCCTTTATGCTGTCCCATGATTCCATACACAATGAGTAATGGACCATTTCTGGGTTCTCACTTCCATTTTTAATAAACACTGACACTAATTAACCGACTAACATGGAGCTGGTCTTGGCTATACTCATCCCTCACTGAGGTCATAGGTGTGTCAGTAATGTAATTTATTACCAAGTAAGGCATGTTCCAAGACTCCCATGGTGAGGATCACTTTGCAAGTACCAAGGCCATGCAAGACAGGCTTCTCTTGGTAAGGTAACATGTTTCATAGTTCCTGGCCTTGGCTTAATGATGCATCAAAGTCACAATGACTCCAATGGAATACTGCAAGGATTTTCCAAACACACTACAATCTGCTGGGAGGGACAGAGGGCTACTGTCTGAAGGACTACTGCTTCAAGCTAAGAAGTCACATTGAGACCCTCTGAGGGGTCAGAACAGCATTGTGTTCTGATGTTCAGCATTTGCCATAAATTCATTCTTCAATTGGCAAGTCATACCTCAATATGGAAAAAAAAAACACTAAAAAAGGCAATATCAAAGATCTCTGTTTAGGAGAATGGCAGGCACCCAAGCCATTGTGTGCCCTGCAGTGAGGTCACCCAGACAGCCTGTTTTAAGACACAACTCTGCACTCCCTGTGAACTCTACCAAATTAGCTTTATATGATGAGGCCGTCTTGCTTCTCTAGAAAATCAAAGTAGCTGGACTGAGTCCCAGTGCTCTGTAGATAACCAGTCACAGGATACGTTTGCACCCTGCTGTGCCCCAGTACATGCTGCGGATTCCTCTGTACTTCTCATTTTATTTCCATAGAGGGAACTTGGGTTCACATATTTTCCTGTATTATCTGTGCTAATCTGTACACTCCACTCCCCATACAGTGGGTCTGGAACTGTGTAACATTGTTTTTCTCATGTATGGAGCTACTGTTCCCAACGGAGTCCTTTTATCCTTCCTATAATAACCTTTGTAATAGTAACAGCACCTCCTTGTAACACTTAAAATGCTTTCCTCACAAGGACAGAGTGACAAGGGAATGTATGTCAATATATTCTTAAATGACATTGGAATTGTGAGAAGTCACAAGACTGCTTAAGCAAAATAAGTAACAGAATGAAATGATGTATTAACATAAAAATGGAATAGAATGATGCAAATTAGAATGAATTTGAACTCTCTAGTCATGAGACACATTATTGATGTTTCTTTTTCCACCTTCTCAATTCATATAAACTAGAATGTCTCTCTACATATTACCATAAGTACAAGTGTATAATAAATATGACCATAAAGGGTAGAAACTGACTATACATATACACATACACATACATATATATACATATATGTATACTGAATATGTGTGTGTGAGAGAGAATATGTGTGTGTGTGTGTGTGTGTGTGTGTATGTGTTCCTGAGTGTAAGTATATGTAGTACATGAATTCAGAAGCCTGCATAGGCAGAGGGTTATTAGACCCTCTTGGACCTGGAGTGATGAATGGGTATGAGCTCCTAAGAGGGTGCTGGCTCCTGGACCTGGGTCCTGTGAAAGAGCAGAAAGCCATTTCTCTACCCCCTGACTCTAAACTATCACCTCCTTCAATTCTGTAAGGTATACTTATTACTTAGTAAATGTTGTTACTAGTCTCTAGAAGCCTCATGAAATTGCCTTCTTGGAAATACCTTTGACTTTCATTTGTGAAAGTCACACAAACAAAACAGGATAATTGCTTTGTACTTGAACTCTAAATTTGTCATCCAAGTGTTTAATCACCTCGAGTGCTGATCATACTCAGACAATTTATACCAAATGAAGTAATTTTGTTTCCACAAATTGAGCCAGCCCTCTCTGATCAGCACTATCATATTTTTAAATGTTATTAGATATTCCTAATTATAAAATGGTATATATTTATTACAACTCAAATAAAGAGTTCTATAAGTAACAAATAATGTCCATCTAGTTGCATCCTTCCAATCTCATCTCATGAGCAAATGAAAGGACTACACTGAAGAACAGTAAATAGCCATATAAACTAGTTGGAGAACTACCCATGATGTACTTTAAAGTAGAAAGGGGAATACAACTTTTTATCTTTACATACATGTATATATAATATAGTTATAGTGAATTTTATCCAACCACTGCTCTATGCTTGCACATCCAAAATATTTGCAGTTTGTTAATATTATAAGAAATGTTTAAAGAGCTTTTTCTAGTATTCAGACATGGTATATAACTGCTTTTATTTCTGTACAAGAGATTCCCTAAAGTAGAAGTATATCATATACCATATATCATGCTTATCATTACTAATAGGAAAAATAGAAGGGCATATAATTAGTAAAGTATTAAATTAATACAATAATTACAACCCCATTTCTGTGTTACCCTGTGTACATGACCAGGGAATGCTAGCCAGACTATCCTTTCGTGAGAATGTGTTCACATTGTACAAGTGATTCCCCAGTGGTCATGATCAGCGGTGCTGTTCAAGTTGTGGCTGCATTACTTGTCACTCCTCAAGTGTTTACATCATAATGCAAAAGGAAAATGACAATAATATAGGCAAAGAAGAGTGACTGCCAGTTCCTTATTAGATACAACCCAACAAAAAGTATGCAGAAAATCATATGGGAACCTGACCATCCTGCTTAAAGACTACAATGCTTACAGTAATCAAGGTCTCCCTTATTTACCACTGTAAATTTTGCATGTAAAAATTAATGGTTTCATATATTCGTGATATTCTTTAGAATCATTCAACAAACATCAGAGCAATTTCTGTCTTTTTTTGTTGAGTTATTGTTGCTGTCACCTTCCTAATGTCATCATAACTTGTCATATACTAAAAAGAATACACATTGATAAAAGCATGCTGCACATCATTTTATAAAGAGTATTTTATATAAAGACCATTAAATGAGTCCACAAATCATCATGAAATCTCTCCTTTTGTCTCAGTATTCTTATTATAACATAGCATTTCCAAACTTTCAGAAGAGAAAGTATATTCATCATACTTAATAATGAGAAACAAAGTCATTACTACAGAAAAGTTCAGTTTTCTCTGAATTGTAAATTTTACTTCATTTGACCCATATTTATTATTTCTTCCCCACTGGATCAGTCTTTGATATGAGAGGAGTCATAATACATAGTATCAGTCACCAAAAAAAAATGAATATTGTAGCAATGCTCGGCAGTTAATTTTCCACATAAGATATGACAAATAGAAACAAATAATGTAAAAATCATACTGAACCAACCAAAAGAAACACACAGGGAATTATAGAAGACTCACAGATGTATCTGCAAGTTTTTATGTTTAGATGATTATATCTATTAAAAATGTTGTCAAGCATCATTGGCAAGACCCAAACCAGCCATTTCAAACATCCAGGGAAGGTGTCCTCAAGGTTTTTACAGCTGGAAGAAACAGGTAAGAAATGTTCACAACAAACTGCATAGGGTGGATTATTTCTATGATCTCAGTCCTGGGGAAATAGAAACAGGAGAATCTGAAGTTCATGGTCACTTTGGCTACATATCAGGGTCAACACCAGGTTAGGATATGAGGGGGTGAGGTAGAGGAGAACTTGTCTTAAAAATATTAAAATAAATAAATAAAGAGGGGGAAGGAGAAATGAGAAAGGAGAAGAGGGAGGAAGAAGAGAAAGAAGAAAGAAGGAAGGAAGAAGAGGAAATGGAGGAAGGGGAGAAAGAGGAGGAAAAAGAAGAGGAAAAAGAGGAGGGAGAAGAAAAGGAGGAGTAGGAAGAGGAGGGAGAGAAGAAAGAAACAGATAAATGTGTTTATAGCAGTCCTTCCCTGAACTTAGGAAGGAGTAAAATTCACAACAGTGACTTCAAACAAGTAATAGGCAAGTAAGAACTTCAAAGTTATATTTCTCCTCTTTTTAACTGAATAATTGAATTGTGAGTTATGAATATGTAATAAACAGATTCATAATATATATACGAAAGAACATTGTATTTCATGTATCTGCTTATTTTATTACCTGATTCCCAATATAAGGGATTCAAAGTGGTTTATAAGAATTATGAGAATATGACAGCTCATCCCTAAATGATCATCACAATCTTCCTTTCAAGGTGCAGAGATCTATGCAGAAGCAGGAACAGAAGGACTGTAAGAGCTAGAGGCAGATGAGTTCAAAAAAGCATCATTTTCTAGACAGAACAGAGTAGATGTATATATGAATCAACAGAGTCTGTAGCAGCATGTACAAGACCCGCACAAGCTCAAACCAGACAAAATCCCAGCACAGAGGAGGGGAAGTAGACAAAAATTCCACTCTCTACCCAAGAAGCTGTTCAAAACTAATAGCTGCTAGGAGAGGGAAAAATCAGTTTTCTTCAATGGAGTGACACTCAGTATGCCAACCATACTCCAGGAAAGCTCTAAGCTCAGGAGTAGTTGGGTAGCACAAAATGGACTCTATGTTGTTGTTTTCTGGTTGAATTTGAGGGGGGAGAGAGGGCAGGGTCGTGTGCTGTTTGTATGTTTTGTTTATTATTTGTTTATTTTCAAGAGCAAAAAAAGAGAGAATATGAAGTCAGAGAAAGGATCTGGGAAGAGCTAAGGGAGAGGAGACAATCAATGATCAAAATATATTCTTCTGACAGTTTCAAAGGATAAATAAAAACAGTAAGATTATAACCTGGGAATGGTGATACAAACTTGAGAAATCAAGGCAGAAGGGTTTTGAGTTTTGGAGACTAGACCTGGGAACGTTGTCTTATAGATAAAACAGAACTAGATGAGTCAGAAGATGAGAGCACACATTTTTAAGTTAACATGCTTAAGCAGAAGAGAGCAAGCACACCTCCTCAATCTGATGATTTCATTAGGATAAGAAGTATTTACTCAAACAGCTCATATTGTAAACATTTGGTCTCTAGCAAGCAGTATTCCTTTGGGAAATACTTTAGAAGGTGGGGTCTTACTAGAATTGCATCAATTGGGGTAAGTTCTTGGAATTATGCTTAGCTCCACTCTGAACCTCAGAAGGTGAAGAAAGTCCTCTGCCTTGTGCTCCTGCCTCTACAATATCCTGCCAAGAACATTCGTTCTGGGCCAAGCAACCCGACAATTAACCCTCAGAAACCTTAAGTTGTCTATGTCTGGTTGTGTTCACAATGACAAAAAAAGGAAAGAGGTCAGGAATCATAGATGCAAGCATCACCAAAAGAATATAAGAGACAGAAGAGAGAATCTCAGGGGCAGAACACACCATAGAAAACATTGACACAACAGTCAAAGAAAATGCAAAATGCAAAAAGCTCCTCACCCAAAACATCCAGGAAATACAGGACACAATGAGAAGACCAAACCTAAGGATAATATGTATAAAAGAGAATAAAGACTTCCAATTTAAAGGGCCAGTAAATATCTTCAACAAAATTATAGAAGAAAACTTTCCCAACCTAAAGAAAGAGATACCCGTGAACATACAAGAAGCCTACAGAACTCCAAATAGACTGGACCAGAAAAGAAATTCCTCCTGTCACATAATAATCAAAATACCAAATGCACAAAACAAAGAAAGAATATTAAAAGCAGTGAGGGAAAAGGTCAATTAACCTATAAAGGCAGGCCTATCAGAATTACACGAGACTTCTCGCCAGAGACTATGAAAGCCAGAAGATCCTGGGTTGATTTCATATAGACCCTAAGAGAACACAAATGCCAGTCCAGGTTACTATACCCAGAAAAATTCTCAATTACCATAGGTAAAGAAACAAATATATTCCATCACAAAACCAAATTTACACAATATATTTCCACAAATCCAGTCAGACAAAGGATAATAGATGGAAAACACCAACACAGGAGTGAAACTACACCCTACAAAAAGCAAAAAAGTAATATTCTTTCAACAAGCCCAAAAGAAGATAGCTACACAAACATGATTCCACCTCTAACAATAAAAATAACAGGAATCAACGATCACTATTCCTTAATATCTCTTAACATCAATGGAGTCAACTCCTCAGTAAAAACTCATAGACTAACAGACTGGATATGTAAACAGGGCCTGTATGCATGTTGCTGCATACAGGAAATGCACCTCAGTGACAACGACAGATGTTACCTTAGAATAAAAGGTTGGAAAACAATTTTCCAAGCAAATTATCTCAAGAAACAAGCTGGAGTAGCCACTCTAAAATCGACTTTCAACCAAGATAACACACACAACTATGATTTACATGAGAAGAGACTTTGATTTAGCAAGAGATGCATGGTTATAACAAATAAAAATGTTGAAGGAGTCAAGAACGATGGGATCCACATGAACACAGTACCAGTAACACAAGCAACCTGAAGAAATGAACACAGACCAAATGCTCCAGACTATTCACCTCAATATGTCAAATGACCCCTCCACAAAATGGTGCTCAAGTGGAAAGACAGGATATCAATCTGCATTGAGGTGCAGCAGATTCTAGTCAAAACATTCCAGGTCTCAAGTAACTTTTGCAGTCCTGGGATGGAATGAGGGCAGTCTTCATGTTTCGCAAACTAATTTGGAAAATCTATGGTATCTACCCTGGAATTGACTGAAAGTAAACACATTGGAGCTTCTTTGTCAGATGCTGAAAATCTAGAGAAAAAATTCAAATAGCAACATCATATAACAACTTATAGTTATCAAATTACACGGGATTTTCAAAGCACCCATAAAGAATGCATTTGTTTCTCCTCCAATTCCTTCACCCTTTCTAAGACAATCATATACAACCAATACCAATTCTATGGTTGAATACATTAAGACTCAAAGAATTTAAGAGTGAGTTCTGAGATTCCAAACTGTGGAAGAAGAGGACAAATGGGTACAATAGAGGATTGAAAGTATGACTGACTTAAAAATCAATGATACAATAGAAACAGATGTATAAAAGTTGAGGTCCCAGAAGATCGGAATATACGAAGTACAATCCACAAACCACAAGAAACTCAAGAAGGAAGACCAAAATGTGGACACTTCATTCCTTCTTAAAAGGGGCAACAAAATACCCATGGAAGGAGTTGCAGAGACTTACTATGGAGCAGAGACTGAAGGACAAGCCAGCCTGATATAGCTGTCTCCTGAGAGGCTCTGACAGTACCTGATTAATACAGAAGTAGAGGCTCACAGCAATCCATTAAACTGAGTACAGGGTCCCCAATGGAGCTAAAGAAAGGACCCAAGGAGCTGAAGGGTTTGCAGCCCCTTAGGACAAACAACAATATGAACTACCTAGTACCCTAAGAACTCCCAGGGACTAAATCACCAACCAACAAGTACACATGGTGGAACTAATTGCTCTAGCAGCATATGTATAGCAGAGGATGGCCAAGTCAGTCATTAATGGGAGGAGAGGCCCTTGGTCCTGTGAATGTTCTATGCCCCAGTGTTCTTACTGGCCCAGTCAGGGCCAGTAAGCAGGAGAGGGTGGGGTGGCGACCAGGGGGAGGGGAGAAGGTACAGGGGTTTGTTCTTGTTGTTGTTTTTTGGTTTTTGTTTTTTTGGATT
Organism: Hylomyscus alleni; assembly: GCA_019843855.1. NCBI lineage: Eukaryota > Metazoa > Chordata > Mammalia > Rodentia > Muridae > Hylomyscus > Hylomyscus alleni. The sequence continues at coordinate 723 of JADRCC010307009.1, read as the reverse complement.
TTTTTGGAGGGGAAACTGGGAAAGGAGATATTGTATGACATGTAAATAAAGAAAATATCTAATAAAATGAAAAAAAGTTGGGGTCTTAGACAGATGCACTTAGCACTTAAAATGAGCAGAATGCATAGAAATAAACACTTATCCAGGACTAATTGGCTATTCTGGGTCTTTTTTGTTGTTGTTGTTGTTGCATATCAATTTGAGAAGTTTCTTTCTATTTATGTGAAGAATGAGATGAGGATGTTGATTGTGATTTCATTGAATCAGTAAGTTGCTTTGATAGGAAGGTCTTTTTTCACAATGTTAATTCTACCACTTGGGAGGTCTTCAAAATCTCTCGTATGTTTCTTAATCTCTTTCTTCACGCATTTAAAGTTTTCATTGTAGAGGTTTTATTACCTCTTCTGTTATGTATATTCTAAATATTTATTTTACTTGAGAAACTGGGAAGAGGAGTATGCCCATGGTCTCTTTCTCAGCATGCTTGTTTCTCATAAGTATTAAGACTGGTAAATTTTGTAAGTCAATTATGTATCATAACACTTTGCTGAAATTCTTGATAATTTCTACAAATTTTCCTAGTCAAATTTTGGGAACACTGGGCATAAGATAACATAATCTTCAATTGAAAATAATTCGACTTAATATTTTCCTATTTATATCCCTTCTCTTACCTTATTGCTCCAGCTAATGCTTCAATCACATTATGGATGAGCAGTTGGT
>JADRCC010306955.1:0-31561 GCA_019843855.1 Hylomyscus alleni | reverse complement strand
TTAAATCTATGATATGGAACTTGCACATGAGGGTGGCCAACTGTAGTTGAATTCTTAGATAAATAACTTGGTATGACTTCTATCATACTTTACTTGAAAGAAAAGCATTGGAACTGTGTATTTAAAAAATACTATCTTCATCTAAAATATAACTCAGCCAATCTCATCCTTACCACATCTCAAAAGTTCAAAATACAAGAACACACATCACAGTTATTTAAACATCTGGGACCATTGTTTTAAAAGCTCCCCTATTCTCTTTTATTAAATAAAGTAGGTTTACATAGTTCAAGAAAAAGTACCTTTGAATTTAGTCTTTTCTTTCAGAAAACAAACCTTGCAACATATCCTATCAATTTTAAATGGGCAAGTTATTTCCTATCCCAACTTAGGTGCTAGCATATAGCACATCTATCCCTGTATTCAGTTCTGCGAGAACATTCTTGGTTCTACAAATCATCAGTACCACAGTCTGCTATGTACTTTAATTTGAGTTCTATAAAAGGTATGCTGCCTCTTAGGTGTTGACAACCTAAATAATTATTACTTCTAAGCATCCAGAGTTCCGAGGCTCACAGCTAAAATACATGATTTAATCTGTCATGCATTACTTCAAAAGGAAGGAAAAACCCTGAAGTAGGAAATAACAGAGATACTAAAGCTCATTTGTTTTCAGAATTCATTGACTTCTCCAAGGTGTGCAGCATGTTTTCATGCTCTAGGATGTCATTTTCACTTCCAACAGTCCATTAGCTGTATTCAGATCTCATGTACAAAGAGATTCTGATGGAGATTGCCCTAAATCCCTCACATGTAATAAATAAAACCACCAAAAACATATCCTCTTCTTTTTGAGAACAACTGAACACTGGTTTTCCTATTAGGTTTGCCTTCTTGGGACCTGGAGGTGCCATCCACCCTGGTGGAGATTTTTGAACAACACTGGATTTGCTTCAGCTGTTCTCTCTTTCTTCAGGCATCCTTATCATTTTAGAACCCTCACCTACCTTCTTCAGCATCTGTGAATCTCTATTATTACCCCAGTGGTCTCAGCACCCTGCTTATTGACTTGCTCAATCCTGGCTCTATTCCAGCAGGAGCTGTATATACTCTAACCTTTTCAGGGATCTCCATGCACCATGCTTCCAAGCTGAGTGGCAACTTACACTTTCAATGCTAAATTTGGAGAGGAAATGGTAAGTGGTTAGCACGAACTTGAAACTATTCCTAATACCCGCTTTGTTCAACTTTCTTGATCACAGTCTCACTCCTCTGACCACAATCTCATTCTCAATTCTCATTCTCTCCCCACTCCTCATTTTTTGAGGTATTGTCTCACTATAGCCCTGGCTGGCCTAGAATTCACTATCTAAACCCAGCTGGCCTAGAACTTGCAACAATCACCCTGCCTCTGTTCCCCAACTGCTGGGATTACAAGTGTGAGCCACCACACTTAGGTTTATCTTAATCTCTTGATCTTCCACAGTAACACATTGCTACTTTCAACTTTATTTTTCTGCCCTTACAGTCTGAGTTCCACACTTTGTCTCTCTTTACTCTAGGCCATGAATCATCTCAAGTATGGATTCGTACACCAGGCTTTGAGTGTGAACAATGACGTCTGTGTGTGAGTTAATACTGATTTGAGGGGCTGTTTTAAGCTGTGGTGTCACTCTGTTGCTCAGTCACATCTCAAGTTGATCCTTCCCCCCTCCAGCTCCAGAGTATCCCGGACTGCAGTCACATTATTACATTAAGATCTTCCACGAAATAGTGGGAATCCCAAGGAAAATTAGGTTAGAACCCAAGGAAAAGAAATAGAGTCATAGGGTTGATTTATGCTTACTCACTCAGAAGATGAGACATGAAGGAAACAGATCAAATACTGGTGGCACTCATTAAACACGATTGTCTAACAGCACAGGACAAACAATAAACATTGCCTGACCAGTGCTGTCATGATGTTTCATGATAATGAACAATAGCTTCTGCCTTGTACTCTCATTTTATCATGTAGGCAATACCAACTATAGCTTTCTTAGAATCCAGCCTTGGGCAGATTCCTGAAGAATAAATGACACAAGACCATGCTAACCACTTACCATTTCCTCTCCAAATTCAGCTAAATCTATCTTAAGCCTTCATTCTTACTTAGGAGTTGTGTGGTTTAACTGTCAACTTGGCAGAATCTAGAATTATCTAGGAAACAAATATATAGGCATATCTGTGAGGAAACTTTAGACTAAGTTAACTGAACTGGGAAGACCCACCCTAAACGTAGGTGATATCTTTCCACTGGCTGGGCTTCTGTTCTGACTATAAAAAAAAAAAAAAAAAAAAAAGAGTGTGAGATAATCACCAGCTTTCATCTCTTCCTATTTCCTAACTGGGGATGTAACAGGAGCAGCTTTCTAGAGCTTCTGCAGTCATGCCTTCCCAATTGTGATAGACTGTACCCTCAATCTAAGCCAAAGGAATCACCCTCAAGCTGCTTTCCTCAGGTATTTGTCTTAGCAATGGGAAAACCAATACACAATGTTCTAAGTTTCTTTCCCTTCCCTAATTTTCATTTCTTTTCATTGATCAACTTCCCTTCTCTGAAATTGCCTTCTCTGAAATGGTCTATCCCTCATAGTGATCTCATTGGCTGCAAATAACTTTCCTTTCCACCACACTCATTTAGATTTCATCCTTTTGAGCATATTTTCTTCGAAGCTGTATCTACTTCTCATTCCTTTACCATACCATTACCCAAATAGAGGTTGTCTGGTTTAGTGTTATTGTTAACATGACACCATTTAGGGTCACCTAAGGAGAGAATCTCAGTTTAGTGATGGCCCAGATAGATTGGCTGGTGAGGATGTCTATGGGGGGACTGTGTTGTTAATTGATGTAGGAGGGCCCAGTCTACTGTGGACAGCACCATTCCATGGCAAAAGGTCCTGGTCTTTACAAGAAAGCTAGCTAAGTGTATCTGTGCACCAAACAGCATTCCTTAGTAGTTTCTGCTTCGAGTTCCTGTTTAAGTTCTTGCCCTGACCCCTCAATCACAGATTGTAAAGCTATAAACTGAAATAAACACTTTTTTCTCCATCCACTGATTTAGGTCACAGTTTTTGTCATAGCAACAGAAAGAAAAACAGAACCAAAGTCTTCCCCAAAGTATTGCATCCAGGCACCTTTGTTACATATTTCTTATCTCATGTTTTCAGCAGTCAAATCCATGAATGTGTCATTTCATTCAAGAAGTCTGTCATTTTCTTAAATGCGATACAAAACAATCAAAGTGTACAGCACTGGGGGTGGGGGTAGAAAGTTGGCTCAGTGGTTAAGAGTGTTTGCTTCTCGTACAAAGGACCAGATTTCAGTTTTAAGCAACCATGTCTGTCGAGTGGCACATGACCACCTGTAATTGCAGCTCCAGGTGATCAATACCCTCTTCTGGCCTTTGAAGTGCACATACACACATGTGCATATATATACATGGATATACATTTACATAAACATAATAATATACAGAATTTAGAAACAATATAATACTGGTGTTGGGGGTATAGTTCTGTGGTAAAATACTTGCATAACACATTGAAGGCCCTATGCATAGCTTAGGGAAAGGGGAAAAGTACTTTGCTCTATAGTGACAACAAATATCTCTTCATTTCTTCCCCTTTACACTTTGCAGTCAGTCCCTAGGTCCTAGAAACTCTAGTTTCATAGACGCTTCCTCCCATTTCTCTAAAATGTAGGCTCCCCAGGAATTGATATATCTTGGCCTGAACAAATACTCCCTAGCTGCTGTCTATATCTAGAAAAGGTTTTCTTTGGGAAAATGCAGGCTTCAGAATACATCTTCTAAGAACTATCTTTTCAGAGAGTCGCACCTGAGATACGACTTTCAAAAGTTCCCTAAAATGAAATAAGTATCCCTATAATGTGACCCTACCTCTCCTCTTTCTATTTAATTAATCGCACTAGTTGTTCTTCCTTGCCATTGGCCCAAGCTTCTTAACTTCATACATTCATTTACACTATTCCTACTTCAGGGTCTGTGGTGGTTTCTATATGCTCAGGCCGAGGGAGTGGCACTATTAGAAAGTGTGGCACTGTTGGAGTAGGTGGATCACTGTAGACTTGGGCTTTAATACCCTAGTCTTAGCTCTCTGGAAGTCAGTCTTCTCTTAGAGGCCTGCAGATGAAGATTTAGAACTCTCAGCTCCGCCTGCACCATGCCTGCCTGGATGCTGCCATGCCTCTGAACCTGTAAGCCAGCCCCAATTAAATGTTGTCCTTATAAGAGTTGCCTTGGTCATGGTGTCTGTTCACAGCAGTAAAAGCCTAAGTAAGACAGTCTATTGGTTTCTATTCCAACTTTTAGCATTCTTCATAAAAATCACTTGGCGATCAAGCCTTGCTTCCTCAGGAACTATGTAGTATCACTCTGCTCTGCCCTGAGCAATTGGGAAGTTGTCTCATTAAGGGCTAGGATCAGATCAACCTCTAAGGCACATGTGACATGGGTGTTAAAATTTTACTTCATGATTTGTACTGGTAGCAGAAATTTTAACTTTTACAGACACTAAGCGTAACTAATTCTAGAAAGAGCTGAGACTTACCCATAGATTCTGAAGTTTGACTGCCAACCACTCGGAGCAGCATAGGCTGACTGCTATCTGACCTCTGCAGAGAGGTAGAAGGAGAGGACACTGTGGTGCCATTCACCTTGGCCTCAGCCTGGGGCTAAAGGATGTAACAGAAGAAAAGTATTACTTTTCATAATACAGTCACAAACACTATAAGAATACTATAGATTCAGAAAATAGGATTATTATAGACACCCAGGACTCAGACATTAGTACCATTCTTACTTAGAAAACTCAGAAATTGGAAGATGTGTGCTACTTTATTGTTGATATGATCCATGGATATATCTTTGCAGCTGAACTGTTTTCTCTTATAAAATGCAGAAAAATAGAAATATAGTCAAACGAGATCTAAGTCACAAAATAAAAAGGCTTAAAGTTTGAGAAGACTATATGAGAACAGAGATCATATAAAACCTCTGAATAAGTATACATACTACAACAGAAAGAGCATTATTTTAATATTTAAATTCTCAGAAAACCTAGAGCATGTCTACCTGGGGTCTATTTTAATGCTGTATCTTCCTAGGTTCCCAGTGGATGTGTAAATCTTTAAATTACATGTTATTGATTTGGAGAAGAAAAAAAGCCTAAAGGTGTAACACAGAGAAACGACCAACACGTCCTTATAAGAAGCAGTTCTAGCAGGGCAATGGTGGCACACACCTTTAATCCCAGCACTTGGGAGGCAGAGGCAGGTGGATTTCTGAGTTTGAGGCCAGCCTGGTCTACAGCGTGAGTTCCAGGGCAGTCAGGGCTATACAGAGAAACCCTGTCTCGAAAAAACAAAAAACAAAAAAGAAGAAGAAGCATTTTCAATTGGTAAAACATATGAACAGCAAAACATATCATATTGGGAGAGAAAAATTATGTCAAACAAATATTTAAAAGTACTTTAAACTTGAAGCAGAAGCACCTGAGTTCTATCTTTTGGTTTTGTTTAAAGGAGGGAAGTGAAAGTTCGTAACTAGCTAATATGAGAGAGGTGGGGGGTGCCTTACTTGCTCCAGGAGCTGTCTCAGTCTATGTAACTGAGACTCCAGCTGTTTATTGTGGTCTTCCAGGATTTGCATCCTGGCTTCCAGGCGTCCTTTGTGTTGGCGCAGTAGCTTGGCCTCAGCAATGAGCTCAGCATCCCTAGGACTCTGAGGAGAGGTGGGCATCATCTCAGGAGGAGATGGCAGTGGAGACAGGCCTTTATGTTCATGCTGCTGCTTCAGACGATCATATTCTGCTTGCAGATTCCTGTAGGAATCAGAAGTTAAGAAAGAAAAAGAAGAAATATTTAGCATTATCACTAGATTTCATAAAACTGGCATATAGATGAATCTGAACACCACGAAATGACAGTGAACAAAAGAGAGGCACTAATGAATGGTTTATATGAGGATGATCTTACCGATGTTAAAGGAACAAAATAAAATTGGAAGCTTTCGACTGGTGTGTGAGGAGAGGTGTTTCTCAGTTTTTTATGTCATACTAAAAGTCTCATGGGTACTATGTTCAGATAAGTAAGCAGCAGAAGATTTAATATTTCGTATTTCTTTATAATGTGAGATTAAAATTTTATGCCTTGATTAAGACTTTTTCTTTAAAAAAAAAAAAAAAAACAAAGTGTTGCTAGGCGGTGGTGGCGCACGCCTTTAATCCCAGCAGTTGGGAGGCAGAGACAGGTGGATTTCTGAGCTCAAGGCCAGCCTGGGCTACAGAGTGAGTTCCAGGACAGCCAGGGCTACACAGAGAAACCCTGTCTCGTAAAACCAAACCAAACCAAAACAAAAACCAAAAAACAAAGTGTTATCAGAAATGTACAAGAGTACATACACACACATATTCTCTTTCTCTCTCTCTCTGTCTCTCTCTCTGTCTCTGTCTCTCTCTCTCTCTCTCACACACACACACACATACACACACACACACACACACACACACACACACACGCACGCATGCACGCACGCATGCACGCACACATAGAATATGACTATGTGTACCCATATCCCAGCTTTAATAAGTTTAACTAACACCTGCCATAATTTCTCCAAAACCATTTGGTTTCAGGGAATTAATTTTGCTTGTATGTTATACTAGGATAGAATCCAGGGACTTGTACATTCCAATTTTTTTTTTTTTAGTTTTTCGAGACAGGGTTTCTCTGAATAGCCCTGGCTGTCCTGAACTCACTCTGTAGACCAGGCTGGCCTGGAACTCAGAAATCCGCCTGTCTCTGCCTCCCAAGTGCTGGGATTAAAGGCGTGTGCCACCCCCACCCAGCTCCAATTATTTTTTTAAGAAACAAAATCCAGCAGCCAAACCTGAAGCTACCTCAATGTATTTTATCAATCCCATATCATTGTCTCTTCAGCATCCCCACTAAGGAGATAACGCCATACTGAATTCTATGTCCATCAATACCATGCATGTAGTCATATATTACCTGGAAATTATGATGCTATTTACTGTCTATTCTTAGGGAAAAAATAGTCATTTTGCATGATTCAATCTAGTATCATTACTTTGCATGTTCTTAAATATTACATTTAAGAACTTTATGCTGAAGATATACATACCGTTATGAGTTGCTTTGGCCTTCAACATCATTTCTGCAGCTGTATCCATGTCGGTACAAAATAATTTGTCACTTTATTGCTATAAGGTTTTATCTTGTTGCTTGAATATGTCCAAGTTTTCAGTTTCCCACTATTACAAACCATGATGTAATGAACTTCCTTAACAGCAGTCTCTTTGGTAACGAGTTTAAAGGATTCTATAAAAATACATCTTGATGTAGGAGTTGGGGGTCCGTGTAACAGCTTCATATACTGTACCAAAGTGGTCTCACAAATGATTTTTACCAATGTACTCTCTCAGCAGTATGGAATGGAGCCTTTCTTTTGCCACACATTCTTATAAAGAAAACCTTGGTGTTACCAGACCTTCACATCTTGGACCATCTGATGGCTACATTTTAATCTTTACATTTCTCACCACTGGGTGAGTTGAACTTCTGTCAAAACTGGATGTTGAAGGTTAATGTGAAATGTCTCCCATATGAATATATTTTTAAACACTTGATCCCCAGCTGCTGTTGCCATTTGAGAAGGTTGTAGAACCTTTAAGAGGGAAAGCCTGGCTGTAGGTATTATGTCAAGATTGGCAGACCTTTTAGTGGAAGAGGATGTGCCTAACCTGTAGATACTAGATACTCCAAGGAAGGAAGATGCTGGGGGGTGGCATTCTCTCAGAGGTGAATGGGGGGAAGAACCTTGGAATGAGAGACCGGATGGGCAATATTTGGGATATAAATAAATAAAATAATTAATTAAAAAAAGATTGGTAGGCCTTGAGGCTTTGTAGGCAGGGCCTGAGATCCTGGTGAATTGTTTCATCCTTATTAAAGTTCTTGATATAGTAGAGATGCCTATCCTTTGTAAGTTAATATGTATACGACATCAGTTTCTGAAATTATATTATTTTTAGATTTGCTTATTGCATTTTTGTGTGAGATTATTTTGCCTATATATATATATATATATATGAGTGTGTATGTATGTATATTCTATATATATTTTATATACATGTATATATTCTCTAAATATGAATATATACAAATGTTTTATATATAGAATATACAATAGGATATAATATAAAATAGGAATAGAATATACAAATTGCTAATGATAACACCTACATAACTCATTGAATATGGAGAAATCAAACTTTAAACTGGTACCTGACTAGAACCTTCATCACTATTGACTAGTTTTCATGATACTGAAACGTATGCTGCATGCTACCAGAGGAGAAAGGTAGACACCAACCCGACTACACACTCTTTGATGTACAATGGTGACTTGATGCAATAGTGGTACAAAAGTTGTGAGAGTTATCAACCACTATTCAATTAAAATTAAGGAGAACTCATAAGATGGAGCCCATTCCTGATATTGCTTAAGTGGTCAAGAACCTGAGACTAGATAGACCATGCACCTAGGAGAAAGCCAAATACTGAAAGAATGTAGCAATAAAAATGAATCAATGATATTTTTCTATATCCATAGATCAGTGTCTTGCTCAGTCATCACCAGAGAAGCTTCCTTCTGCAGTAAGTACATAGGAACAAATACAGAGACCCACAACTGGACAATGATCAGCAAGTGATAGACTTTGGAACAATCAATCCTTATAGGGATATCTCTATCAAATCCTTCCCCCTGATGGTTCAGGGAGCTTTTTTGGAGCAGGCAGAAAGATTGTATGAGCCAGTGGGGATGGAAGACACCAAGTGAACAAGGCCTTCTAAACATATAAACTCCCAGAGGGTGTGATAGCATGCACAGAGCCTGCACAGGGCTAAGCCAGATGGGGTCTTAGCACTGAGTGGGGAAGTGGAAACAAACCACAATCTCCAATTAATAACAGCCCACAAAGAAAACATTAATTTCCTCCAATGGAGTCTTTCTAGGTGGCTGGGTATACAAACTACACTTATGGTAATGTTCAATGCCCAGCCACAGATGACTAATATAAAACGAACTCGGTGGTGTTTTTGGAAGGTTGTTTTTTTTTTTTTTTTTTTATCTCATGATACTTTCTTTGGGTAGATTTTTTTAAAAACCTTTTTCCTTTGGCTCTTTTTCTCCTGAATGTTTGCTTGTTTTGCCCTCCTATTCAGGTGTGTGTGTGTGTGTGTGTGTGTGTGCATGCGCATATACACGCATATGTGTGTTTCGTTGCCTGTTTGTGTTCTAATGAGAAAGAGACAGAGAGAGAAAGAAAGAGTGTGAGTTAGGGTAAGTTTAGGGGATCTGGGAGGAGTTGGGGAGGAGAAACTTGGATCAGAATATATTATATGAAAAAAAAACTATTTTCAATGAAAGTTAAATTATATATAAAAATAGTGGTCTAGGGAGATGGCTTAAACAGGTAAAGTTTGCAGCCAAACTTGACTTGAACTCAATCAGTGGAACTCAAATAGTGGAGAGAGCCAACTTGTATGATTTGTCTTCTGACCTTAAATTAAATTTTTACCTTTCTCATTTGGGACTTTAATTTTCTCCAAAATCTGTTTTTGTACATAGTTTGAGCCTATGATCTGTTTTTACTTTCCATTCGCAGATAAACATTGATAGCAACTCTACTCGCTGTGTTTGATTTTTGTCATTGTATTCACAAGACATCAAGTGTTCAACAGATCAAGTACTTCTGTGCGTTCTATTGTATTCTATTGCTGTGTATAACTTTAAATCAATTGCTGTCTGGTAGGATCTCGCATTTCCACTCTACTCTTCCTAAGTGTAGGTTATTGTAATCTCTTTGATCTTCTGTATGATTTTAGTATCAAATTTTCATATTTTCAGAAAATCCCTGATCATATTTTGAGTTTGAATTATATTGAATTTAGATATTAAACTGGGAAGAACTAAGTTTATATAGTTGGGTTTTCACACACAGGAATGGTATAAAGCTCCTCATTATTTTTGTCTTATAGCTACAGTATTTCATAGCTATAGTTTTGTGTATTTCTCTTTTTTCCTTGTTGACTTTCAATGCTTTTTGCTATTGTTGTTGTTTGAGACAGGGACTCAGTATGTAGCCCTGTAGCCCTGGCTGGTCTGGAATTCTGTCCATAGACCTGCATGGCTTCGAATTTACAGAGATCCTCCTGCTTCTGCCCCCTAGTGTCTAGATTAAAGGCATGGACCCATTAATGGTTACTTCTTATTTTTACAGTTTTTAGAAAGTTTGGGATACATTTCCCATTCTCTGCATCAATAGTTTAGATATATATTACTAGATTTAATTCATTTGTTTATATTTTATAATTTTTATGACTTTTAAATTCAACACATAGTGATCTAGAGGTACAGTTTTTCTACTTCCAACCATTTTACTAATCATTCTAGTATACTTTTTAATTCAGTTACATCTGATTCAGAGAATATCTGTATGATAATGATCTACATAGTGAGTTCCAGGACAGCCAGGGCTACACATAGAAACCCTGTCTTGAAAAAAAAAAAAAGATAACGATCTAAATACAATCTAGTTCTAGCTCATAAACACTTTTTAAATAAATGCTTAAAGTTATGTATGTTCCTTTTCAGAAGACAGTATCTATACATAAAGTCCATTAATTTTGTTTGAATTTTCTATGTGTTTACTAAATTTCTGATAACATGCAGCTAAATCAATTTCTTAGATGAATGTTGAAATAATCTGTTTGTTTCTCCTTTTGAATCTATTATAACATACTTAGGTGGGGATTTATGCAGTTATAGGCATAAAGACTTAGATTGCTCTTGATTTTTTTCCCTCTAACTATTCCACTCAGTTTTGGTTATACTCAATTGCCATTCAAAGGAATACAGACAACATTATGGAATACAAGTATCTCAATGCTTTAGAATTTACTGAAAATACAATTACAAACAGGGATACTCTGCATTTGACTGAGAACTCTTGATACCATTCTTCTGGTTACAATAACTAGCAAACTAAAATTTCACATTTCAGCAAATTTCAGATTTTAGCAAACTTAAACAGATTTCAGCTGTTCTTAGATAATTATTTCTCTAGGCAAGATAAATGAAGAGATGCTGGCCATGAGTAAGAAAGAGGTTTTCCATTGAATAATATATGAGACAGTCGGAATATCTCATGAAGAAGTTTTAACATTAAAGAAATGGCTGTGCGCCATACTGGAACAGAGCATGCCATGATGTCCAAAAAAATCCAGGGTCAAAAAAAAAATCTAGATTCCACAATGAGACAGAAAACTCTTAATCTGTTATTGTTTTAACTTTACCTTGTATCAAACTGTACAAAAATTTCAGGAATTTAAAGTCATGCAGGAAATCATTGATCTTTTTGATTTATAAGAAGAGAATCAATCACCAGTCGGTACCGACTGAGGTCCTCTAGCAATCAGTCTCCAAGAGCTGTTTGTGAATTGTGTTTCTTAACAATCTATGCGGGTAAAGCAGTGATAGTAACTTCACGGACGTTTCCTTTTTTATTTTTTTTTTTCAGCCAGATTCTGCATCTCTGCGTCTGAACAAAATTTATGTAGTTGTCCAAATTAATTAAATCCAATTTGTGAGCATTTATCAAGCAATCAGTTAAATCTTTCGAGGAAATGGAAGCTATGTTCAGAAGTGCTCATCCCACAACAACAATCTTCATTTTCACTTCCTTACAGTTACACACACACACACACACACACACACACACACACACACACACACAACTTTTGAGGCTAGAGAGATGGTATTTTAGTTAAGTGGTTAAGAGCACTGGTTGTTCTTACAGAGAACCTAGATTTATTTCTTAGCACCCACCACAGCTGCCCTTAGTCCCAGTTTCAAGGGAGCCAACATCCTCTTTTGGCATCCACAGTCAGCAGGCATTTGGTGCACTTATATAAATGTAAGTACAACATTCATACATGTAAGTAAATATTAAAAGAAAACTACTTTCCTTTAAATGGTAGAACTGATGATGCTTGTATATTGGGTCACTTGTGATGCTCTTCATTGAAACACTGTTTACACATTTACTTCTGGATGATGTAACAATGTTTTTACTGTTTTCTCACTTACTGTCATGAAGATAAAGACAGAAGACTATCTCTTCTAGAGACATCTTCCTTGTTATACTGATTCTGTGGTCCAGCTGTCCACAAACCTCTATTTGTAAGTTAGTATTTAAGTGTCTTTGTCTGGGAAACATGGTTAAGTATATACAATACATTTCATTTCTAGTTTTCTGCCATTCAGTGACAAAAGCTCATGCTAATCACCCAAAGCTGAAGTGAAAAGAATAGCAACTGCTATACATAGGGTGTAGGCCTTTTCCTTCTATACAGATGTTGGCCTCTTAGGAGAACATTTAATTAAAGACTCACATCGTTTTTTAATTCTGCAATAAATTTTTTGTTATTTTTTGAGTACTTCTGTGTAATTCACTCCATTTTCTTCTGAAAAACCCTTAAATGTCAACATCAATCCTAAAGACCAGTTCTCTACTTCTCTTAATTACTCATTTATATTTCTTGTATTTCCCCCTTGGCTTTGTGTATACTGTGTTTCTAAGCATATTATTCTCCTTCCCTAACCTTTCACCCAGTTCAATCAGAAATTGATACTTTGTGGAGTTTACAAAATATCAATGGCTTTCTTATTTGCAACGATTCATATTTTAGTGAATGGTGCTCCCTCATTTATATCTTTGAACACCACAATGCAATTTCAAGCAGTATTTGTTGTAACATTTACTAGACTTCTGCTGGTTGATTGGAGGGGGATGTGCTATCACTTATTCTTTTGGACTCTGGGTGAAGGCATGCTTGAAAAACATGTGTCTGGGTTTTCCTCTCTATTTTCTTCTTCTAAACTCCTCTCTTTTTCTTCTGTGTCAAGTGGCTTCACCATTCACCATTTTGGAAGTAATAGTCTACAACCATATCTTCTATTGGAGTCTACCCTGAATGATGCACAAAGGCCATACATCTCACCACCAGGTTATTTCAGATTCTGCTTTCAAGGCTGTGAAGCTGATCAACCTTTCACCCTCCCATGCTCTATACATTAGGCTCATGTTTGCATTCAAGTTGTCGCTCGATAAAGAAGTCAAAATGTCTGTGCTCAAGTCCAAATGTATATGTATCTGTATTTTTGTGGGGTCTTGATTTCAAACAGTGATCTTGGCTCTGAGTACCCACTATCTAAAGATAACTTAAGACCACTTTTATGATATCAGGAGCTGGAAGACCACAAATTTATCTCATTTATTGCACACTACCATCTGTTTAGCTTTTCTTGCCATTTCTAGTCCATGGAGATATTCATCTAATTTTAAAGTTCAGGTATGTCCTTCTCATTTTTCATTTCATATATTAACTGCCACTAGATAAATGTGAGAGCAAAGGAAGATGCCTTAATGTAGGAGCTAATCTCATCTTAACCAGAGGAGACCAAGACATACAGCTTTTTCAGATGTATAGTCGTTTCCCTCAGTATTAATTCATCCCCCGAAACACTACTCCAATGAATCAATCAAGCATTCATTCTCTAAATAAAAATATGATAAACACATAGCTCTTAGCATTAGTTAGGCAACTTGATTGACTGTTTACCACCCGGAGGCTTTGACGTGACACATCTTGTTGTATCAAGAGTTCTGATATGATATGTGGCTCAGGAAAGTTCTCTTTACAAGGTCTCATTTTATAGCCATGGGTGATTTAGAATTCACTATATAACCCAGGCTAGCCTCTCAACCAAAGGTAGTTTCTTGGACAACAACTAAATAAAGTGCAAAGTTGTTTAAGTCTAAATTCTTTTTTAAGTGGTTTATAAATGCTCAGATTTATCAAGAAGCATTGATATATGAAGCTGAATTTGAGATGACTAAAAACTAAATATTTTTTTTAATGTATACGTATGAGAGTTTGCTTGCTTGTGTATCTGTGCAATGTGGGCAAGCCTACTACACATGGAGGCCAGAACAGGGCACTTGATGTCATGCAACTAGAGTTACAAATGGTTGTAAGCCACCATGTGGGTGTTGAGAATTGAACTCAGATCCTCAAGAACAGACAGTGCCCACAATCCATAAGCCATCTCTCTAGCACCATAGAGATGAGTTTAATTAAATGATGTTTTGGCTTCAAGTTTTGCTTTGCTTTGTTTTGTTCTTAAAATACAGCTTTGTAATGCAGTCTAGGCTCATTGAAACTTAATGTGTAGTCCAGGCTGGCCTAGAACTTATGGTCTTTCTGCATTAAACATGTACCATAATGCCAAATGCTTTAGAATAAATACAATCATGGTCACAGAACTGTTAGGTTATATTTTTGTTAGAGACTGGGTAACAAAACTTCCAAGCTCACATAGTTAAAATTATTCATATACTTTGAAAACGCATTATAATGCTAGAGTTATTTAAGATTTATTTTGTTTTTAATTATGGAGGAGGGGCTACATATATACACGAGTGCAGGTTACTGTGGAAATCAGAAAACGACATTGGATCCCTTGGAGCTGGAGTGAGAAGTAGTTGCAAGTCATCTGCTATTGGTGCTGAGAATTGAACTCACAACTTCTTAACCACTGAGCTGTCTTTCCAGTCTCTAGATTTTTTTAAAATCCAGTATTTACAAGACATGTACAGGAGATTATTCACACAAATGATTGATAAGATACTACTATATAACTACCATTTCAAGGTAAGAGGCTTTTTATTGTTTGAGAGAATGTTTTGTGGTGCAGTACCAATTTGCCTGGAACTTCTGACCCTTCTCCCCCCACCTCCAAGTGTTGGGATTCTAGACATGTGCTGGTTCTCAAGGTGAGTTGTTTTAAAGTTTCAGCACAAGTACACAATTTACTCACTTTAACAGTTGCTTACAAATTTACATTCCTAACTGATACATAACAGCTTCTTGAAGCTGTAAATCTCACCCCTACTGATTCTTTAATTGTTAGAATGAAGTCATGGAGTAATTTCAGTATAGATGAATATATGTCAGGGATCAGACAATAACTCCACAGAGAATCTATTTACATTCTTGATTATCTTGTAAATTGTATTTCTCTCAGAGCTCCCTAAAGAACACTAATTCAAATTCATTGCACATGGCTTCTGTCACTACAATTTCTTCTTGTAGCCAGTCATCCTAAAAAAGTTTTTCGTTTCCATTATTAATTTATTCTCTATAGAGCTAAAACAACCTTCTATAGTACAAGTACACAGTCGTAGCTGATTAGTTTTGTCATGAAGTGTACAAATTCTGTTGCCCAGGTACAAATTTACATTTTAACAAATTTCCTAAGCACCTAATGGGCAGAAAAGATGAATCAAGTTGGCATGGCTTATTGACTCACCTCTACTAGTTGGAAACATGGAAGCAACTGGCCCTTAGCAATGATTTACAAGATCTCTAAGGCAATGCTAAGTAGCATAGATGATAAATACAACAATCCCTTGTAATTTCTACTAATGTGCAGAGGTGAAATGATTTAACATAGGTTATCTACTCTTTTTTTTCTTAAAAGATTTATTTATTTATTACATGTAAGTACACTGTAGCTGTCTTCAGATGCACCAGAAGAGGGCATCAGATCTCATTACGGGTGGTTGTAAGCCACCATGTGGTTGCTGGGATTTGAACTCACGACCCTCTGAAGAGCAGTCGGTGCTCTTTCCCACTGAGCCATCTCACCAGCCCCGGTTATCTACTCTTTAAATGGAACTCCCCTTCAAAGAATAACTATATAGGCATTCAAATATATATGTGAATTTAAAAATAAAGATAATTTTCTAGTGATCAATGTCTTCTTAAACAGAATTGTACATTACACTATTTAGAAATTCTGAGCCCACATAGGGTCAATATGTAGTATACATGTAAATGGAACAGATAGGAGAAATTAGGATCTATCCTTATACAATATTAAAAGCAATGAAATCAATTCCACCAAAATTTTTACTGACAGAATGTAATAAATCATATAAAACTATGAGTCACTATATACTTAGTGAATTAGTAGTTCCTTTTTAAAAAAGATATAATATTCTGCCAGCATGATACATTTGAAAACTGGAAACTACATAAACTATTTCAATCATAACTCAACCATTTTAAAGCTATATCAAAATACTTTATCAAACACCAAGTCAAAAATGCCCCTAGACTAAATAGAAAAAGACATTCATATGACTTGGCATTCCAATGTTAATTAAGGAGACTCTCACAGTGTAGGAAATAACTGTGCATATTTTAGACCTGCCTTAAGCAAAACAGTAAAAATGGGAGGGCTCCCCCAGGCTCATTTCTAATCCTTTTTTTTTTTCTTAACAGGGTCTCCCCTTTTGAAGAAATCAGAGCTCTTAATTTCAACATCTTTCCTACTGAAATTTACTAGGTGTAAAGATCTTATATAAGAAACTTAGGACTTACTGGGATTTTAGAATAATGCATCATTTCTTCCAGTGACATATGCATTTTAAAATAGATGTCAATGCATATAATGGAGAGAAAAAGCATCAGGAGAAAAATCTGAACAATATAACTTTTTGACACCTTGTCTTTCTGTTGCCCTTCACCACCCTTGGCAGAGGAGGGAATTAAAATGGATTTGAGAGATGATCATGGAGTCTAAAAAGACCTTGATTTACTCCCTGCTGAAACTAAGCAACTGACTTAAGCACTAATCTCACTATTAGGCTGGAAGAACCAATGTTACTGGTCTATATTCTGTATGTAAATTGCTCTTAGGACAAAGGTTCATGTATTCCGCAAATGTTGGTTAAAATTAGTGTAATTAGCTGCTGTTATTTTCCCCTCTTTCTGTGTCTCTGTCTCTGTGTCTCTGTCTATGTCTCTGTCTGTTTGTGTCTCTGTCTGTCTGCCTTTCTATATCTCTGTCTCTCCCTCTCTCTCTGTCTGTCTCTTTCTCTGTCTCTGTCTCTCTCTCTCTGTTTTGTGGTTTTAATATTTGGAACCTCAGGTGTGCTGAAAACTCCCTATCAGAAAACACTACTTACATAATGCAAAATGAAAACAATCAATGAAAATGTAATGAGCTTGGCAGAAAATGTATATATATAGTGCTAGGAAAGTGATTTAGCCTTCTAAATCTGCCTGATGTTCACCTGAGCTCTAGCCCCTAGCCATGTTGTAGCTACTACTTCCAAACTTTGCAATTAGTGTGCATTTTCTACCATCTGTGCTTTAGTGAAGTTTATCAAGATGAACATTTAAGAAAAATGAAGTTACTTAGTTAAAGTCATGATGAGAACTCCTTGGGTTTGATCATACATGGTAGATGCTTAAGAAAATTGTCAAATTATACCTATAGGTTACCATTAGAATAAAGTGTTTGGGTTAAATTGACTAGGTTAATGTATCTAGATGTGCTATATTTTCTGAGTATGCCACTGACACATCAATCTATGTTTTCTTTAAATCCAAAAAGAAAGAAAGAAAAAAAACTCCACCAGAACTTGACAATATTAATTGGCTTTACCGATTCTTCACAAATTCATGATTAGGTACTATAAACATCGTTGTCTATAGGAGAAATATGTTTCTCATCAGTTCAATCAAAGTAAAGGAGTCATAAGATATCCTAGACACATTATGTGGAAATACGGCTAACAAACAAAACTCAAGGCAAACGTGGTAGTAGATATTCTTCTCTAACAAAAAGGTCAACTAAGATTGAAGGTGAGTAGGCAGATTTCTGAGTTAGAGGCCAGCCTAGTCTACAGAGTGAGTTCAAGGACAGCCAGGGTTATACAGAGAAACCCTGTCTCAAACAAAACAAAAACAAACAAAAAAACTGAAGGTGAATTAGTATCACTGGAAAAAGTGTGTTTGAGTTTTCAGACAAATATGGTAAAATGTCAGTTTCATTATCTATGGTCAACAAAAACTGTAACAGCTTCTAGGAGAGTCATAATTTTTAGTTTTGTGTGTTCTAGCTTGAACTCCTCTTGTAGAGTTAGAAACAGCATTAAATTCCCCCAATAATTTCAACCTTAATGGCATATTTTTTACTTCCTGGAATGTACTGTTCAATACTCTTACCATATTAGATCTCATGTCTTCTTGTATTCCATTGACAGAAACTAAAAAATAACCATTTTTTCAAAATTATTCCCTTTACTTGTATATAGTAGCCAATATGTCAAAATAACCCAAATTTCCAACTAATAAATAGATATAAAAAATGGGATATGCCATACAATGGAATGCTAGACACCCAAAAATTCTACCAGAGAACTCCTACAGCTGATAAACACCTTCAGCAAAGTGGATGGATACAAAATTAACTTAAAAAAATTCAGTAGCCCTCATTTATGCAAATAATAAATAGGATGAGAAAGAAATTAGGCAAATAACACCCTTTACAATAGCCTCAAATAATATAAAATACCTTGGTGTAACTCTAACTAAGGAAGTGAAAACCCTGTATGAGAAAAACTTCAAGTCTCTGAAGAAAGAAATTGAGAAAGACATCAGAAGATGGAAAGGTCTCCTGAGCTCACGGATCCGTAGGATTAACATAGTGAAGATTGCCATCTTACCGAAAGCAATCTACAGATTCAATGCAATCTCCATCAAAATTTTAACACAATTCTTTCAGACCATGAAAAAGCAATTCTTAACTTCAAATGGAAAAACAAAAAAAACAAGACAGTCAAAACAATCTGGTACAAACTTTTGGCGGTATCACTATCCCTAATTTCAAGCTATACTACCGAGCAATGGTAATAAAAACCACAATGTATTGGTGTAATAACAGGCAGGATAATCACTGAAATAAAATTGAAGACCCTGAAGTAAACCCACATACCTACAGACGCTTGATTTTTGACAAAGAAGCCAAAGCCATACAGTGGAAAAAAGAAAGCATGTTCAAGAAATGGTTCTTGTCTAACTGCATGTCTGTATGTAGAAGAATGCAAATAGAACCACATTTATCATCCTGCATAAAACTCAAGTCCAAGTGGATCAAAGAACTCAACATAAAACCAGACCCACTAAATCTAATAAAAGAGAAAGTGAGGAACTACCTTGAACATGCTGGTATAGGAGACAACTTCTTGAACAGAACACCAATAGCTCAGGCACTAAGATCAACAATTAATAAATGGGAGCACATGAAACTGAAAGCTTTTGCAAGACTAAGGATACCATTAATAGGACAAAATGGCAGCCTACAGAATGGGATAAGTTTTTCACCAACATTACGTCTGACAGAGGAATAAAATCCAAAATACATAAATAACTCAAGAAATTAGAGACAAACAAAACAAATAACTCAAAAAAAATGGTGTGCAGAGCTAAACAGGGAATTTTCAAATGACTGAGGAGAAGCACTTAAAGAAATGTTTAAACTCCTTAGTCATCAGGAAAATGCAAATCAAAATGACTCTGAGATTCTATCTTATACCCATCAAAACAGCTCATGCTGACTAGGGGATATGGGACAAGGGGAACATTCTTCCATTGTTGGTGGGAATGCAAACTGGTACAACCACTATGGAAATCAATCTGGCAGCTTATCAGAAAAGTGGGAATAGTTCTACCCCAACTCCCAGCAATACCACTCTTGGGTATATACCTAAAAAGTTACCCTACTAACCACAGGAACACTTACTTAATCCATGTTCACAGTAGTTTATTTGTAATAGCCAGAAACTGTACACAATCTAGATGTCCTTGAACTGAAGAATGAATAAAGAAAATGTGTTACATTTACAAAATGGAATGTTACTCAGATATTAAAAACAAAGACATCATGAAATTTGTAGCCAAATAGATGGAACTAAAAATTATTGTCTCAAAAGAGGTAACCCAAACCCAGAAAGACATGCGTGGTATGTACTCACTTATAAGAGGGTATTAACCATAAAGTAAAGGACAACCATGATACATACAATTTACAGACCCAAAAAAAAGCTAATAAGGAGGACCCAAGGGAGGATGCATGAATCTCACTCAGACTGGGAAATAAAATACTCAGTGGAGGTGGATGGGGCGCAAGGAGGAACTGAGTAGGAGAGTGGGTGAGGAGGGGTATGGAAATGGGGATCAAGAATGGGGAGAGAGAAAAAAAGAATGGGGAGAGGCAGGGCAGGAAAGAGCTGGAAGTGTGAGCTGAAAATAATAGGGAGCATTTCTGGGACTAGCTGGGATCTTAGGACAGGAGAAGCTCTGGAGAGTTTATGGGTGTAATCCTAACTGAGACTCATACCAGCGGGGTCTATAGAGACTGAAGTAGCCAGGAGGGGCTTCCAGTAGAGGAAAGGGGACATCAATCTACCCACAAAACCGTCAACCTAAGATTTGTCTTACCTACAAGATGCACAGGGGTAAAGATGGAACAGAAATTGAGAGAACAGTTAATCAAAGACTGGCCCAACTTGAGATCCATCCCACGTAAGTGAGTCAACCCCTGACATAATATTTTGTTATTCTTGCAGACAAGAGGCTAGCATAAATGTCTCCTAAGAAGTTTCATTCAGCAGCTGATGGAAACAGAAGTAGAGACCCACACCAAACATTAGGCAGAGCTTGGGGAGTCTTATGGAAGTGTGGAAAGAGCTGGAGGGGCCAAGGACACTACAAGAAGACCTACAAAGACAACTAACCTGGGCCCATGGGGGTTAATAGAGACAGAACAAGCAACCACAGAGCATGCATGGTCTAGACTAACACCCTCTATACACTTGTAGCAGATGTGTAGGTTGGTCTTTTATTTTTTTATTTTTTTTTGCTTTTTTTTATTATTATTTTTTTAATGAACAAACAAAAACAACAAGAACGAACCCCTGCGGCCTCCCCCCTCCCCATGCCTGCCACCCCACCCTGTCCCACCCATCTGCCCTGTCATTCCCCTACACTGGGGCACAGAACCTTCACAGGGCCAAGGGCCTCTCCTCCCATTGATGACCGACTTTGCAATCCTCCACTATACAAATGCTGCTAGAACAATCAGTCCCACCATGTGTAGGTTGGTCTTTATGTGGCTCGTTTAATAACTGGAATAGAGGCTGTCTCTGACTCTGCTGCCTACCACTGGATCCCCTTCCTCTAACTGGGCTGCCTGGTTGGGCCTCAGTGGAAGAGGATGCACCTAGTCCTGATACACCTGGTTATCTGAGGAACCCCAGGGAGGCTTCTCGTTCTCTGAGGAGAAGGGGCCTGATAATGGAGGGAGAAATTTTTAAGGGAAGGAGAGGAAAGAGAGGAGGGAGGGAAATTATGCTCATGATGCAAAGTGAATGAATAAATAAATTAAGGAAAATTTCTATACACAAGAAAGTAAAAACAATGGTGTACTACAGCATGCTATAAGATAGATCTCTTTATAATAACAGATATTTCCTTATAATATTATTCTAAGTGAAAGAAGCACATCACAAAAGAGCATAAATTATACAATTTCATTTATATAAAGGGTAAGGAATATACAATTTTATAGAAGATAGACAACAAATTGGTAACATCTGGGTCTAATGCTGGGGATTGGTCACAGGACAAAGGAGAGGTAAGAAAGGAGTACTGGCTTGGGTATCGTTCTGGGGTGATGAACAGCTTTTAAAACTGAAGGTGTGCTTATAAAGGATAGCTGCACAACTCTTTGAGATTATTCTAGCAACCAATGAAATATATAAATCAAGAATGTAGATTATATGAAAAATAAAGTAGATTATCAGGAAATTTCATAAAAATGTGAAGTTCTGGATTCCAAATTTTATTTATCACAGTACTGAACATAAAATCATAATGAAAATGATAATCTTCTATTTTTTCTTTTTTTAAAGATTATTTTTATATATTTGAATATGCTGTCACTGTCTTCAGACACACCAGAAGAGGGCACCAGAGCCCATTATAAATGGTTGTGAGCCACCATGTGGTTGCTAGGAATTGAACTCAGGACCTCTGGAAGAGCAGTCAGTGCTCTTAACCAGTGAGCCATCTCTCTAGCCCCTATTTTTTTTCTTAAAGGGGAGGACTCAATATGTGTATACATGCCTGTAGAATAGCTTGAGTAACATACAAAAATTTCACAAAATATGTATGTCTGTATCCTAAAAAGACCCCAAATAATCCTAAAAATACTTAAGTCTAGGTTAACGTGAAATGAGTTGCTTTCATTCTAATGGACGCACAACCTAAAGAAACATATTAAGGAAACTGTAGAAAGAATCACAGAAATAAGGAAAAGGAAAAAGAAAATGAAGAGAGCTTGTTTCTATCACAGTTAAATTACAAAAAGTATTTTCCCTCCACTCATTTATGTAACACATGTATGCACCTGGAACTCAGTAGACATACTGGTCAAGAGCTCCTATTTGACTGTGTAGGGCACTGTCTATTTCTGCCTCAGTAACAGACATTAGGAGAATTCAAAATGACTGGGAATCATGCTCACTGCTAACATTAAAAAAATACATAGGTTACTTACTTTTAAAACTATTCTCCCAATTTACTAGAGAATAATAGGAAAAGGAACATTATATAGATTTATTTGCTTATGACCTATAATTTCAGTGGACAGAGTGGTACTTTATAGCAGACACAGAGGTTACCTTGTAATCATTAAGATAAAAATACAAAGTGGATGAAGTTAGCCATTGGTAGAAGCTACTCAGCTATATAAAAGACATAAACCAGCAGCCTCTTCTAGCATGCTTGGTGTTTGATCTATATACCCTCTCTTCCTAGAAAGAGTTCTTTCTCCATAGGATTTCTATGTCCTCTATGACTGTGACCTTCCCCTACATCTCACTGCTCCTCATTCAAGACTTATCTTTCAAAACTCCAGACCTAATTTTTTCAACATTCTCTCAGATGACTCCATGACTCTCTATGAATTGGAACTTGTTCATGCGCATAGCTATACAAGGTGGGCATACTGAGCAGTCTTCTTTAAAATTTTAGTGTCAGAAAGAGAAATAGCTTCCTTAAGTTGCATCGCAGAGTACCATATAATAAGTACACATACTGTAAATTTATATTCACAAAGTACTTTAAAGTTACATTTGCATTCCTGTTATAAGGTAAAGGGACAGAAAAAAAGTCTTCTGCTGTGTTGACTACAAATGCTAAAATTGTAACCCTGCAAATGCGAGAAGCAAAAGAGGCCATTGCATATAAAGCCTTTTTTTTTTTAATGTACTATTCTAGTAACAGAAACAAAAGTTGCCTTCCTTGGCAACTTTCAAAAGCCAACCAGTGAACAACTATGAATTTTATAATAGTGACTTCATTGTATCAATGTACTAGTAGAATGTTTTGTTTAAGGTTACTGGAAAACCTAGAATATTCTGGACAGCAGTCCACAGAATGGGTGCAAAGAATTTTCTCTATCAACTAGTGATGATCTCATGTGCTCCTTTGCATGTATGCACTCACCATTGGGGACTCCATGTTTATACAGTCATTGCCTCAGCACTAGCACATATCCAAGCTTTATGTGCAGGCCCCTCCTTGTATTTCCTCAGAGCTCCCCAGAAAAGACAAAGGCCAGACTTCAAAACTTAACAATAGAAAGCTAACTAGATCTGTCTTTGGTTGGTTTATCACAAACTTGAATTTCTTTATTCATGTGTTCTATATAGCATTACAATTGAGTTTGAGACCAACTAAGTGGGGGCAGTACTGGGTTAAACATCATTAATCAGATGGCGTCTTCCCTTCTAAATGTCTCAATGCAGTCATTTAATGAAACAATGATCCCTTATATGAAAGCTCATCTGTCCTTAAAATACTTCAAAGTCTTTCAAAGACATTCTGTAGAACACATTTTGGGTTGTACTATCTTATATTCCTGGACAACTGTCACCCATATTTTATTTTTGAAGGTAGTATTCCCACAGTTACCAAAAACCACATGGGGTTCCCCTTGGTCTTTTGTATTAAATGCTGGTGAGCACACCAGCCAGTAATTATATTTAGTATAACATTGGTTAACTGAACCATCAGAGTATGAATCAATCCATGTGGCAGCTGTAGGTAACATCCAAATCTTTTGGGTATAGGGTTGGAAGGATTAAATAAAATTGTACATGAATGCAAAACAGGTCCTGTTCATAGAAAGCCTTCAAAGGACAGCTATTCATTTCTGTCATCAAAATCCAGGAAAATTACAGTGTTTCCTTAATAAATCCCATACTTCCTTCATCTAATATTAAGACATTGTAAATATGTTCCTTCTTACCTCACCAGATATAGGGAAGTTCCAAAGCAATCTGAAGTTCAAACAAGGTCATCCCCAGTATGCTCATTCATACCACAGGAATCTGATTGCTATGATGTTTAGAAATACTCCCCCTTTTTCCCTCCCCTACCTGAAGGAGTACCCTCTTAGAGGCAAATGGGAGGGGGATGGAGTAGGAGATTTGTGGAGGGGAGAACAGGAAGGGGGAAATATTGAAATGTAAATAAAGAAAATAATTAATAAAAATACTCCCTTTTAGAAAGTGAATACATTTATATAAATGTCCTTGAATAACAAGAATTTGTTAGACTAGATACATTTTTTTCTTATTTCCTGCCCCTTTGCCAACAGAAGTTTTTCTTCTGTGCGTTGTTGTGTTTTGTTTGCACATAGTCATCTAACAGTTCCCTAATTTAAAAACTCGGCATCCTCAATTCTTCCTTGAATTTTCTTCCCTGATTTCATCCCTTAGGTGATCTTCTGACTTTGTGGTCCCTTCCTCACAGCTCTCGTTCAAAGACAGGGCATCCTTCTGTGCACTTTCACTAGAATCCTACAAGTCTCTGTGGCCACACCTCTCTGCTTGTAACTATTTTATTTTTTTCTTCCCTCCCTTGACAGAAAAAAAAAAAAACACAAAACGTGTCTTCACTGCTCTGCTGCATGTAAAACACAGGCCAAACTCTTTAATATGGCTTATAAAGTACTTTATAAAGGAGCCTCCACCTTGTATTCCACTACGCTTATGTTAATTCTATGCAATGCATGATATGTAGTTCTCTGTCAGGGAAATTCATCCTTTCCCTCTTTTAGCCTAGGAAACTGCTGTCATTGACCTTATACTAACTACCTTTGCAGAGATCTCTTCAGTCTCTCAGACAAAATTCATCATTGGCCTAGTTGCTCATCCAGAGCATCTATTACTCTAGATTTTAAATGTTCATACTTCAAGATTATTTTATTAAGTGTTGAACTTCAATTGGTAAAAGGAGGCCTTATTCATCTTTGAAGTCTCACATTAAGTATTCAGGTAATAACTTTGGAATTAAATGAAATTATATGCTTCAGACTATAAAATAACTGAAGAAAGTCAAGATCATAATCTCTTCTATTGTCCCAGGATGGTCTAGTAATGAAGTCCACAAGGAGAATGGGTGGGTGGGGGTCATCACCGAAAAATCTAACAAAGGAAATAGGATTGTAAGAATGTGAGTTTTTACCCAGCCTGTCTTAGAGATAGAAGCTGTAGCTATAAGATGTGAATATTCTAATCCTCAGAGGGTTACTTCAGTTTTTCTGTACAGAGAAAGAGTCTCTTTGACTTTCCAATCTCCTATGCCAAGACTCTAAGTGCATCAGAAAACCATTTGACTGTTATTCTGATTTCAGTGACATCAGATTCTTAGACTGAAGTTCATGGAATGTAGTGATAACTTTAGTTTTAAAGAACACGCAATCCCCATTTTCACACTGCAAGGCAACTTGAATATATTTACTACAAATAGCAATTTAAAAAGAGATAATTAGGAGAAAGAAAACTAAATGATAATTCTTGGTTATTCATCCATTTCTATGAAATAGACGGCCTAAACCAGTCCGCTCTGATTTTGGTTAACTTGCAATAAACTGAAGAATAGTAGTTATGGTAGTGTGAGTTAGAACTGAGCCTCTGATTCTTGAGGACTCCACCTCTGATTCATGCACATCTCCTCTCTGCCTAAATAAAGCTGTGATGGTTGATCCAATTCTAACACAGCTTTTGAAATACAGTGTTTGGACTTCAGCTCTTCATCATCCTTGCCTTAAAAGGTCATGGATGTTTGATTTATGGTGTTAAACTAGCTGCCTTTATCCAAAAAAGGTCCTGTAGTCCTCTGTTTTGTAGCCTATGTTGCCAAGCAACATAAATGCCTACTTTCACTAACCTTCTCATATACAATGTTAACCTGAACAAATGTAAGAATCAGTCTCTAGTTTTCAGTGGTGGCAACTGGACATGGTTCTCTCTGTGATGCTCCCCTCATCTTCTTTCCGCATCTTAAATTCTTTGCCTACCACATTTATGAAAGGACACAAGAGTGGTCTTTCTCTCATACAAGGCCAGGCCTCCTCTTGTACCCTGTTGTCCTTTAATATCTTCTCTCTACTACCTCTTCTGAGAAAATGCTCTCATTCCCACAGCCTCTTCTCATCTGCTGGTACATTTTTCCAACATATGACAAGGAATTAGACAGATGCAGACACCCACAGCCCAACAGTGGATGGAGCTTGGGAACTCTTATGGAAGAGTTGGGGGAAGGATTGAGGGCTCCGAAAAAGATAGAAACTCCACAGGAAGACCAACAGAGTCAGCTAACCTGGACCCTTGAGGCTCTCAGAATCTGAACCAATCAACCAAAGAGCATAAATGGGCTGGACCTTGGCCTCCCTGTGTAGTAAATGTGCAGCTTGGTCTTTATGTGGGTCCCAAACAACTGTAATGGGGGTTATCCCAATAGCTGTTGCCTGTCTGTGGGATATGTACCTCTACCTGGACTGCCTTGTCTGGCCTCAGTGAGAGAGGATTTGCCCAGCCCTGCAGAGACATGATGTGCCAGGGTGGGGAGAGACTCAGAGGGCCCCCCCCCCACCCACTCAGAAGAAAAAGACAGGGGGAAAGGGGGAAAAGATTGTAGAAGGGGTTCGTGAGCAGATGTAAAGTAAGTAAAAAATACTACTACTAATAAAAGCTGATTCCAAAAAAAAAGAGAACAGACTCTGCAATATATAGCAAAATGTAAAATAATTCCAACCACAAATGTATTTGTAAATATTTGCATATGTAAAACTTATCTTTATTATTGTGAGTTATTATTATTAGCTGTTTTGTTCCTTTTAACCTTATTCACTTCTTGTGTGTCTTCTAAAGATGAGTTTTAAATATGCAAATATTTACAAATAGATTTGTAGTTGGAATTATTTTACATATTTTAGCAAAGACATTTTTATTGAATGCTATGTACAAAAAGTAGGAGGGAAGGAACTTTAACAGCAGTTCTCTTTCTTATAGACTGCTGGCATTTATATGAGACAATGGCACCAGCACCAACACTCAATGGTGCTGTACTCCATTTGCTATTATCTAACTCCGTGGCTCCTGAAGAAGGACTTTCACAAATCCTGATGAGAATTCAAGTATGGGATATCCTTGAACTGTCAACTCTAGATACAAACAAACAAACAAACAAAAAACAAAACAAAAAAACCTTTTGCCTGTGCACCTGCCAGACTCCCTTATTGCGCAGAGCTATTGAACCACCAAGTCAACTGTCAGTCTGTGATATCAGTTCTACCCATCCCGTGAAATATTAGCTTTACCTATCCCTTGAAATATCACTGAAATTGTGTCTGTCTCCCCATTTGTACTATCTACTTAAGACCTTAATCACATCTTATATGAGCTCCCATGTAGCCTAGAAATGTGTTTTCCTAATTCCTCATGTTCTTTTGAAATTCATCCATGACAAAGCTATGGAACTCTCTGTGAATATACATAAACCTCATATACACACACAAAACACAGACATAAATGCAAATCTAAGGACTACAGTCCTAGCTGTCACTCTAGAATGGCTCTGTGTTTGTCTTAGGATGCTACTGCTGTGATAACATTCCATGACCAAAAGCAACTTATGGAAGAGAGAGTTTATTTTGCTTATACTTTCATATCACAGTCTATCAGGTAAGGAAATCAGAACAGGAACTCAAACAGGGTAGGAACCTAGAATCGGGAACTAAAGCAGAGGCTGTGAAGGAATGCTACTTAATGGCTTGCTTATTCTGCTTTCTTAGGACAACCTAAGCATTTATATGAGACAATGGCACCTAGGACAACCAGCAATGGGGTGTGGCACCACCCACAATGAGCTGGACCCTCCCTAATCAATCATTAATCAGGACAGTATCTCACAGACTTCACTATAGGGCATTACTTTGGAGACATTTTCTTATTTAAGATTCCCTCTTCCTAGATGCATCTATGTTTGTGTCAGGTTGACAGAAAGCAACTAGTACACTATCATAGGGAAGGAAGCTTAAACTGACATGACATCACTCTTTCTCTTAGAACCTTGCCTACCAGACCTCCTCATTGTCTCTCTTCCTTTGCCTTGTTTTGAGATGGCTGTCACTGTATAGAAACTGGCTGGCCTAGAACTCACTACAAAGACCAGGCAGGCCAAAAACTCACAGATATCTATCTACCTGCCTCTGTCTCCTGCGTGTTGGGACTAAAGGTGTATGCCACCATACCTGGTCACAAGGTAGCTTTTACAAATACATTCTGTCATTGTTCCTTGTCCTTTGGCTCATTCATCTCTGACTGCCCACTCCCAGCCCTTGGACTCATATATAGATCAAAACAAAAACATAGGCTAAAGATGCCCGAACTTCTGAGGATCTATAGCATGAAGATAGGACATCAAGACATGAGGTTTCTTATAAGATACATGAACAAGACAATGATTTCCAGTTTGTTCATTCCAGTGGTATAAGAAACCAATATAAAATTTCCTTGATGTTACTATGATCTTGTGTGACTCTTAGAAGAATGAAATGAAACAAAAGAAAAACAAATTAAAGTTGTAAAGGCCTGGTTGCCCAAGAACCAAGGCATGAGAAAGTACTGAGTAGGTACTACAAATGTACTGAATCCTCACTGTCAGAACAGGAAACAATTTTAGTTGCTTTTTGACTTCACAGTCTATCTGATTCATATTTGCCTGCATTTTAGACTTAGGAACAATCTAACAAATTTACTATGCAGATAGTAAAATGGGAAGGAATCCTTATCTCTGATAAAGGCTACTCTTTTATTGCTAAGATCATACTTTGTATTTCAGGGCAAAGAGTATATCACTTAATACAGAAAACATGTTAGAATTTTCCAAGAATAGATTGAAGTCAGGAGACTGTAGGCTATAATGTACACAGGAAAAGTGATAAACTATGAGTTTTGAGTTTACAGTGCTAAGGACACAGGATGTACCAAACTCCCAAAATTCAGTTGGCTTCTGCCAAATAAAGACAAACCTCAATTATCTGTGGTAATGAGTGATAGACACGACACAGAAATGAACACAAAACATGAATGATGGGGTAAGCTAACTAATGTTACCAATGACCCAAACTTCTGAGAGATACTATCAGAAAACTCTAGAGACCAATTTAGCTTCCTTCTTATCTTTATAGAAAAGGTAAGAATCAGAGGGTGCTGGTGGAAGAGACACTCAGAGCCTGTAATTTGGAAGCAATGCTTATTACTAATCAATGCAAGGGAAAGTATTTTAAAAAGTTAACAGAGATTAAAAATAATAAAAGCTCAATTAAATATTTTAATATATGAAATTAGGTTTGTTTAAAATATTTGTTTAAAAACCACATTCATTTAAAAACCAAGATAGATTCACCTCCAGTTTAATATACTCATTCATTAATTTATTCAACAAATATTTTTAATGCTATGTATAAGGAATAGGATAAAAGGAATTCTAATGTCATAGATAAGGTATCCCTGAGACATGTCTACAATAGTCACCTTGTGTCTTCCCAGGGCATGGGACCAGGAATGTTGTAAATAATAATTAATAGAATTCAGTAACTTATAGTCTCCAAACAGTTCTTTTTTGCTAACTGCAGTTTCATATAATTCACATTTGTAGAATAAGGACATAAAATCTCTATAGATATGCATTAAATATACACAGATATTTAGATATATTAAAAGTTTGCATCAAAAGCATTTAGTACAATCTTAATTTTAGACATCCTTCCCTATTTTTCCTTCAATTTGGTTCTTATTTGTCATTTTTTGTAGCCTACTCCTGTCTTGGGAGATATCCAAGCTGGCAGGCACAGAGAAAAGGCATCTCAGTGATTTCCCAGGCTTTCTTAGGGAAGGAAATGACAAATTAAAGGCTTTTAAAGCAACACCCAATTCAAAGGTCATTGGAGCAGAATGGCCCTGAATCTCTTTCATAAAAACTCTAAGACAGCAGAGGGCAGAAGGGAGAAAAGGAGGCAGGGGCAGGCTGTTCCCAGGAGGGGACTCTGGAGAGACATTTCTTCAGGATTTCAGTAGGAGGTGAAAATAGAACTAAGTAGTAGAAGAAAAGGCTTATTGTGATCTTTTCAAGATAACCTCCAGAAAGACTCACATAATGGCAGAGGTCTCATTTTGGAGCACTAAGGGGCTCTGCTATATAATCTTTCTTTCAGAGAACAAACCATCCCATTTTCAGTGACAAGCCTGGATATATTTCAGGGCAAAGTGGTTGAACTGGTTTATTCAGGGACATTTGTTCTGTGCAAACATTTTCTCAAGGTAAGACATATTCTGGGGGAATAAACCCTGTCTCTATGTAGATGACATTTGCATAGAATGACTCTTTATTCTCTGATCCAAGGTAGAGTTGGCTATTTTGAGTGTGAAAAAATAAACCTGGTATGAATTTATCTCTACCACTGCTGACTGTGAAATCTGGGGCAAGCTATTCGAACCTCTCTCAGCCTGTGATTTCTCATCTAAAGAAAGGAGATGAGTACTTCTTTGTATAGCTTTTAGAAAGATTAAATGATCTAAAATACATTAAAGTGCTTTCAAAATGAGGAACTGGTAGTGTTTCTCAGTGGTAGAGTAGGTTCTTAGAATCTTTGAGGTCATGGATTCAGTCCCTAGTACCAGAGACAGTGCCCTGGAAATCATAAAATGATACACAAAGGAGTATTATCAGTATTCTTTCCCAACACTCATTTGACCTGGTTTCTAATGGCATGGAGGGTCCTGACTAATGACCTAAAAAGAAAAAAGTATATTAAACAATAATAATGATCATATACTAAAAATGTACTTACACTTCACTGACATTAAATTTTATTTATAAGGAAAATGACAATATTTTCTTCCCATTTGACTTTGATAAAGACTTAATATGAATGGCTATTAAGTATTATTACTTATTATTATTAGTGACTGTTACCAATAAAATAGAAGAGGTATTATGGTTTTGATTTCTACTTTTACAAATATAGCTTAGAAAATAAACTTATCATTAATCTCCTCTCCCCTGATGAACAATACTACATCTGTGCAGGTGGTCATGTGATCTCCTTGCTATATTTGCATATATATATATATATATATAT
>JADRCC010306937.1:0-20142 GCA_019843855.1 Hylomyscus alleni | reverse complement strand
TTTTTTTTTTTTTTTTTTTTGTGGGTTTCCAGTACCAGGCATGAATTCCCTCCTATGGAGCAAGTCTTAAATCTAATCAACAATATAGTTGGCTACCCCTGTAACAGTTTATTTTACTTTTTTTTTTTTTTTACTTTTTAGGGATTTATTTATGTCTGCATTTATTTTTAATTCATTTTACATCCCAATCTCTGTTTCCTATCCCTGTACTCACCTCCCACAGTCTCTCCCCACTCCTTCTTTCACTTCTCCTCTGAGAAAATAAAACCTGGTCCCCATATACCCTACTCCTGTACAAAAAGTCTGCAAGACTAGGCCCTTGTTTACCCTCTGAAGTCAGACAAGACAGCTGAGTTGGGGGAACAGATTCCACAGATGGAAAACAACTTTAATGATATCCTACTCCAGTTGTTCTGGACCCATTGAAGGTGAGACTGCACATCTGTATGCTATTTGGTTGGTGGGTAGTTCTGATAAGAGACAAGGTGTTATTTCTTATATCTGTTGAGGCTTGCTTTGTGACCATCTACATGGTCAATTTTGGAGGATTCATGTAATGCTGTTAAGATGGCTTATACTCCTGTTTGAGGGAGAAATATTCTGTAGCTTTCTGTTAGGTCCATTTGATTCATAATGCCAGTTAGTTTCATTATTTTTCTGTTTTGGTTTTGTTTAATGACCTGTCAATTGGTGAATGTGAGTTGTTGAGTTGTTGAAGACTTACACTATTAATATGTGGTGTACATTTTTTTATTTTTACAAATATGGGTTCTTTTGTTTTGGAGGCATAGATGTATAGAATTAAGATATCATTTTGGGGTAGATTTTTCCTTTAGTGAGTATGAAGTGTCCTCTTTATTTATTTATTTATTTATTGACGAATTTTGGTTGAAAGTCTATTTTATTCGATGTTAGAATGGATACTCCAGCTTGCTTCTTGGGTCTGTTTGCTTGTAAAACTTTTTTCCAGTCTTTTACTCTGAGGTAATGTCTATCTTTATTGCTCAGATGTGTTTCTTGAATGCTGTAAAATGATGGATCCTGTTTTCACATCCATTCTGTTAGCCTGTGTCTTTTTATTTTGGAATTGAGTAGATTGATGTTGAGAGGTATTAATGACAAGTGATTGTTTTTTTCCTGTTATTTTGATGTTGGGCTCTGTGTGTGTGTGTGTGTGTGTGTGTGTGTGTGTGTGTGTGTGTGTGTGTGTGTGTGTGGTGTGTGTGTGTGTGTGTGTGTGTGTGAGTGAGTGTGTGTTGCCCTTGTTTTTGCTGGTATGGAATTACTTATTTCCTTTTTTGTTTTGGTTTGGTTTGTTTTTTTTTTTTGGGATATAGTTATTCCTCTTAGTTTGTAGTTTTTCTTTTCATTTTTCTACAGGGTTGCATTTATGAATAGATCATTTTTAAATTTGGATTTGTCTTGAAATATTTTATTTTCTCCCTCTATGGTCACTGAGAGTTTTTCTGGGTCTAGTAATCTAGGTTGACATCTGTAGTTGTTTTAGGGCTTGCATGATATCTCTCCAGACCTTTCTAGCTTTTAGAGTCTCTTTTGAGAAGTCAGATGTAATTCTGATAGATCTGACTTTGTATGTTATCTCGCCATTTTCCCTTGCAGCTTTTAACATTCTTTCTTTGTTCTGTAGATTTTGTGTTTTGATTATTATGTAGAAGGAGGATTATAATTTCTGGTCCAGTCTAATAGTATTCTATAAACTTCTTGTATGTTTATAGTCATTTATTTCTTTAGGTTCAGAAAGTTTTCTTCTATAACTTTTTTGAAAGTATTTTCTTGTCCTTTGAGCTGGGACGCTTCACCTTCTTTTATTCGTATTACTCTTAGGTTAGATCTTTTCATGGTATCCAAAATTTTCTGGATATTTTGTGTTAGGATTTTTTTTTTTATGCAATATTTTCTTTGAGAAATGTAACAATTTCTTCTATTGTATCTTCTTCACCTGAAAGTCTTTCTTCTGTCTCTTGTGTTATGTTGGTAATGCTTCATCTGTTGTTCCTGGTCTCTTCCCCAGGTTTTCCATTTCCAGGATTCCCTCCAGTTTTTGCTTTCTTTATTTGTGATATTTCCATTTTCAGATCTTCCACAGTTTTATTTATTTCCTTCATCTGTTTAATTGTACTTACCTGTATTTCTTTAAGGGATTTATTTGTTTATTCTTTAACAGCCTCTACCTGTTTGATTGTGTTTTCCTGTAACTTTTAAGGGTATATTCATTTCCTGTAAATTTCCCTTAATTCATTTCCCTTAATATTCATTTCCTCTATAAAGGCCTCTATAAAAGCCAATCTTTCTAAGATTGGAACTTAGGTCATTTTTCTTGTGCTTTGTTTTAGGATATTCTAGGCTAGAGGTGGTAAGGTAGCTGTGCTCTGTAAGTGTCATATTGCCACGCAATTTAGTAATTGTGTTCTTTTGAGGGCCTTTATCCACCTTGATGACTTTAGTTCCTGGATGTTCCTGTTTTAGTAGATATTTGGAGGGAGCCTAACCTCGATGGTCCCGATTATAGTAGGCCTCTGATGGCTGTTCTTGAGCTGTATTTTTCCAGATCAGTAGGTCTGATAGAGGTGGGCTGAGAGGTGGTGGGATAATGGGGTTCGGAAGGGATATCTTGCTGATCAAGGCAGCTGAGGGTGCCCCAGATGACTCACCATTCAGGGAATATGGGTGCTGGAAGGGAATCTAATCTGTATGCTTCTGGATATGTAGGTATGATGAAGGTGGGCAGAGAGATGGCAGGATAACATATTCAATCCTTTTCCATTTTGCAATAAAAACCTAAGATTTATTTAAATATTTGTATTCTTTGGCATCTTATCCTGGTAGCACTGCATTATTTTTTTTCTAATTTCACTCTATTTTCTAACTCAGTAGTATTTATCTGGCAGGTTGTGACTTCTTTGGGATTGAATGACTCTTTTACAAGGGTTGCCTAAGATCACTGGAAAACACAGATTTTTGCATTGTGATTCATAATAGTAGCAAATTTCAGTTATGAAGTAACAACAAAAATAATTTTAAGTTTGGAGGTCATGACAACTTGATGAACTGTACTAAAGGGTCACGGAATTAGGAATGTTGAGAAACACTGATCTAATTGGCTATTTTTAACTACTGAGTAATAATTTAATATTTTTAGGACTCACTTTAGTGACTATATAAATTGTTTAGAATATATTTTGTTTTGTATATAAATACTTTTCCATATTATTGTAGAAAGGATTAAACTTTACAACCCAATTTTCTATGGGCTACAGTATTAAATTCAATAGAGATCATCTGTGCTCTAAATAGTTCTGATGAGTAGCTGCCCTGGAAATTCCCATCTGATGTTCTTCTCTTCTGGGCCGCTTGACTCTTACTGTCACACTGAGTCTCCACATTCTACTCATTCTCTTCTCTCATTTCCATTTTGCCACTTCATTCTTGCTGCCTGCTGGAATGACTCTTTGCTTCACATTGTTAATTTAGAACATGAAGATAAATTCTCTTCTCATCATTTTTACATCAATACATTCATGGCCTAAAGGTGTATTACTATAATCAAATCTATCACCAAATTGTTTTTTTAAAAGATCCGTTAATTGCTTTAAAACTTTTTGCTATAAGATTTCAAACAGTGATAGATGTATATGTATGTACACATGTGTGTATTTATGGATGTATGTATGTGTGTAGCTACATATATATTGCAGAACTGTTTCAAAGAATAAAACTCTATGTAACCTATGTTGAGGGCTAAAAGAAATGAACACATTATGGCTTCAGTCACATTTGAACTAGTGTCATTACTGTTAACCTTTGAATTACAGATTTTTTTTAAACTGAGAAAATCCACATGTTAGATCTTAACTCTTTAAAATTTCATATATCAATTAGTTAATTGATTAATTTAGTGTGTATTCAAGCTTGTGTTTTGAGCACGCATCTTAGGTTGAGTGTGTAGAGGTCAGAGGGTTCTCTCCTCCTACTATATGGGACAGATTATTAAACTCTGGTACAGGCTTGGAGGCAAATCTCTATACTCTAATTAATCATTCTGTTCCCTGCATATCATGTAAATTTTTTCTCTTAATGCTCATAATTCCTACAGAAGAATATCCAAAAATGACTTGAAACTCTTCAGGGTCTATATATGTTCTGAAAAGTATTCCTCTGTGTACTATGGAACAGATATTTTAAAGATCCAAGGCATGGAACATCTGTGCAGCAGTGTGAAGAGAGTACTGTTAGACAAAATGAATTTTCTGATGAAACAGTGGCCCAGGAGTCAGAGAAGAATGTGATAAGTTGAAACAATCAGTCAATTCACACAGCAGTGGTGTTGAAGATATTTAGAAGCAGGCATATGATAGAAAGTTATGACAAAGTAAAAAAAAAATTAGAATTAAATCACACTTCATGTATATATAAAACTATTAAGAAGAATAAGACACAAATAATACTTATTTAATAACTTGATTATTAATTTTTTATGTGCCTAACAAACATCAAAAATTGTGCTAGCTATTATGGATAGAGCATGGAACACAAAGCAAAGAATGTTGTCTTCACAAGGCTCACTATTTTCAATTCCTTTAGTAGGATTCTTAAGAAATCTAATTTGAAGAAGCTTGAGAAAACCAACCCAATTTACCCACACAGTGAGAGAGTCTGGATTTTGAACAAAGCGTGCAATAATCTCAGACTACAATGGAGGCCTCAATTACTATCAGCAAATACAAATTCCCCATTTCCTGTCATCTATCTCCTGTTTCTCTCAGACTTTCACAGTTTTTATACACTATTGCACAGTTATTTCTGTTTTTTTTATTATTCATGGATGAGAGTTGCTCTGAACTTGTCCCAGTAGGTATGTTGCTAGTCCTGATTCAAACTGCCATGTCTTAGGAATCACAAAACTATCAAAGAGAACTTGGAATTCTAACTAGCTGGAACATCTGTATCCAGAGGAAGAGGCGCAGAATAGGGTTAATGCAGTAACTCTTGCAAACACACAGAAGAGAAAAATCATGGAATTATCAGAAAGGCTAATTGGAGTTCTATTCAAGGTACACATTTCTCAGAAAATGCAGAAAAGAACTTTTATTGTGTGTGTGGAAGGGTGAAATCATGGAATTATCAAAACAGCTACTTGGAATTCTATTCAAGGTACACATTACTCAGAAAATACAGAAAAGAACTTTTATTGTGTGTGTGGAAGCACCAGTGGGAAGAAACACGGAAGAGGTGATATTTATGTTCAGAGCCAAGTTAAAAGGCCTGAGATCACACATTTCTGCAAGACCTCTAAGAAGCACATGCTAAATCTGGTTATCTTAGCTTTAGATAAGCTGAGAGATGTTCTGTGGATGTCTAATTCATCTAAGTAAAAATCATTTCTAAAGAATTAAAAAATTTGCTCTGATAGACCATGAATTAATTCTTCAATAGGACAGTGATTTTTGTTTATAATGGTGTGCATATGTAGCTATCTGGGGAAATCTTGTAAAACTGCTTATTGATTTTTCTAAGGCCTAGCTGAGGACTAATCTAAGCTAATGATAATGGTGACTCAAAATTACATTGAGGTCAAATTTCTAATGTATCTACAAGAAATATCTACATGCTGGAGATTAATAGGTAATTTTTAAGTTATAACTAATATTTACTGTGTAATGGATTTAGATGAAAAAAATTAAATAATAACAGACAGGTGCAGAACATTTGAAAACAAAATGTTGGGTATTTTTATGATGAAAAATTAAATAATTTTTAAGTAATCTCAAGTAACTGAGACACTCAATAAGTTTTATCTTATACTTAAGTTACCCATTGAACTTTTTGTTTGTTTGTTTGTTTTGATGTTTGCTTGTTTGTCTTTGACACAATGTTTCTCTGTGTAGCCCTGGCTGTGCTGGAACTCACTCTGTAAATCAAGGTGATATCAAAGTCAGAGATCTGCCAGCCTCTGCTTCCAAAGGCTGGAATTAAAGGTGTGTGACACCACCACCAGGCCCATAACTTTTAGGACCATGTTGTTTTTAATCTGATTTGTAGTTGTGTAATGTTTTATAACTATGATGTCTTCTATTCATCTTCTGAGGAAAAAAGTATAATTCTCTAGAATTCATGCCAAACTTGGACTGTAATTTTCCTTTAAATTTCCTAGCTGTACTACTGAGAATATAAAGCTAATTTGATATGACAGACTTAAATACATATGTATACACTTGCATTCAAAGACCAATACCTAACAATTTCTGACAAAAGATCATAGTAGTATTTCTTCACAGAAGTGAAGTTAGCCTTATATAATAAAACTAGTGATAGATTAATAAATTATTTCAATTTTATTAAACTAACAAACCAACACTAATTTTTAGTTAAATAAATGTAATCGTTCTGTTCCCAAGAAAGAGAATAATAGATTTGGAGCTCACGATTTATAAGCGTGGTTTTATTGAAATGTACTTCCAGAAAATGCAAGTGTTTGTGTGGGGAGCAGTAGGGGGGAAGTTTAGAGAAAGCACATGAAAACATAACAATAATAGCCATGGAATTTGACATAGAATTTTGGTTTAAAATTATTACTTAGTATATATTACACACTATAGAAGATATCACTGAATGTACTTACTGTATAATTTCTACATTAAAGCTCTACATGGGATTTTTAATGGCACAATGTCATTGTACTGACCTTCTTAATTCTATATATTTAAAAAATTATTTATTCTCTCCTCTATTACATCTCAACAGCGATTTCCCCCTTCCTCTCTTGCCAGTCCCTTCCTATTCATCTTACCTTTGCCCCTAATCTACTCCTCCTCCATTTACCTTCAGGAAAAGGTAGGCCTCCTAGGGGGATCTCCCAAACATGGCGTATCAGGTTGCAATAAAACTAGACATCTCCTCTTGTTTTAAGACTGGAAAAGGCAACCCAGTAGGAGAATAGGGGTCACAAAAGCAGGCAAGAGTTAAAGACAGCCTCTGTTTACTTGTTAGTAGTCCCACAAGAAGTCTAAAGTACACAACTAACTTATATGCAGAAGGCTTAGGCCAGACCCATGAAGGTTCCCTGGTTGTCAGTTCAATTTCTGTCAGCCACTACAAGCCCAAGTTAGCTGATTCTATGTGTCTTCTTGTGGTGTGCTTGACTCCTTTGACGCCCATAACTCTTTACCCCACCCCTTTTCTATGGGATTACCCAAACTTTACCTAATGCTTGCCTGCTGGTCTCTTCATTTTTTTTCTATCAGTTGCTAGATGAAATCTCTCTGATAACAGTTGGATTAGGCACCATTCCATGAATATTAGAGAATATTAAGAATTATTTTTTAACTTTTAAAGTAATTAAGTAATTAATTAATGTTTGTATATTTGTCTTTGGTTTTATCCTATATCTGTGCTATCTAGCCGCTGTGTCCTGTCCTTCAGGGACATCAAGGTTGTTTCTAGTTTCTGACTATTATGAATAAAGCCTATGAACAGAGCTAAGAAAATGTCCTTGTGGTGTGAATGAGTTTTCTTTGGGTACATGTCCAAGAGTGATAAAGCTGAATCTTGAATTAGATTGGTTGCCATCTTTCTGATGAAATGACACATTGATATCCATTGAGTTGATCTTCCTCTTGTGGCATGGATCTCAAGCTAGACTAGTCATTGGTGGACTAGTCCCACAATTTCTGCTCCATCTTTACCTCAACACATGTTGAAGGCAGAAAAAATTGTAGGTCAGAGATTTTATGGCTGGGTTGGTGTCACAATCATTCCACTGAAAGTCTTGCAAGGGTACAGGAGATGGCCACTTTAGGCTCTGTATCCCTTAATAAAAGACAACTTAGCTAGGGTTATCTTTCCAGGCTCCTGGGAGTCTGCATTGCACTGTCTACCTCATGGAAGAAATACTCTCTAATTCCAGTTGTGTCTCCCAAAACTCTGATCCCTCCCTTACCTGATGCCTCATGTTGCCATTTACATCCACCTACCCCCATCCACTTGTGAAATCTGTTTTATTTTCCCTACACAGGTAGAATCATGAGCCACCCCTAAATCCCTTCTTGTTCCTCAGTCTCTTTGTGGGATGTAGCAGGATTATTCTTTCCATTTAATTTCTACATATAAATGAATTCATGCTCTATTTGTCTTTTGGGGTGTTGTTTACATTACACTGGATGATATTTTTTTTTTAGTTCTATCCATTTGTCCACAAATTTAATGGTGTTATTATGTTTAACCGCTGGTAATACTCCATTGGGTAAATATACCACATATTCTTTAACCCATTTTTGGTTGAGAGGCATCATGTTTGTTTCTAGTTCCTGGCCATTATGAATAAACATAATCGAGCAAATCTTTTTGTAGTGTGATGGAGTGTGCTTTGGGTATATGCTTAAGAGTAATGCAGTTGGATTTTGAGTTACATTGGTTTCCATCTTCCTGATGAAATGATACATTGATTTCCATAGTGCTGTATGTTTTATGTTTCTACCAGCAAAGGAGGAATGTTCCTCTTGCTCCACATCCTTGTCAGCATTAGTTTTTCATCTTAACTATTCTCACAAGTGTAAGATGGAATCTAAGAGTCATTCTGATTTGCATTTCCCTGGCAGCTAAAGGTGTTGAGCATTTCTTAAAGTGCTTCTTGACAATTTGAGATTCCTCCACTGAGAATTCTCTAGTTAGATCTGTACCCCATTTCAAATTTTTTTATTGATACTTTGTGAATTTCACTTCATACACTCCAATTCCACTCATCTTTCATCTTTTCATATCAGCCCTCTGCCCTTGCAACCCTCCCCCAAATAAAAGAAAATAAGATATAACAAAATCAATAACAACAACATCTTTTCATCAAAGTTTTACTGTACCACAGTGTGTCACACCACACAGTACACCATTTTGTCACATATCTTTACTTGCAAATGTTCTTTGCAATTAGTCATTGATCTAATCCAAGTCCTCTGGCTTCTGATACATTACCTATTTTAGATCCTCACAGGGAGTCCTCTCGGACATCTTGATGTTTACCTGTGTCATGGAGATCTTGCAGTTTTGGATCTTAGAGGAACAGACCTTTCATGAGTTCCAGTACTTCATAGATGGAGTAGATACTTGGGTGTGGCAACTCAAATCTGGGGATCTGGGACTGAATGGTAGCTAAGCTGGCCACACAGCTAGCTCTCCCTCACCCACACCAGCAGGACAAGCTCGCTAGCACTGCCCCCCAAACCCGATAGCTTACCTAATGTTCCATTTGTTGTCTGTTTCCAATTCTTCATATGTGACAAGAAATCTAAATCCCATACTAATAAATATTTCAATAGCATAAATATTTGAAGATAAATTTATAATTTAAGGCTTAAAATTATCATAATAAACAAATGGAGATACCTTACTCTAAATTAGCTTCAATTTACAGGATACATGCATTCAGTGAGAGGAAACCTTAATTCCTTTCAAGTATTCACAAATAACTTCAAAATGAAGATAGCAACATAAGTTTTTTAAAAATGTAACTTTCAATAGAATAAATTTTCCTAGAGTTATTTTCCCTGAAATTTGATTTCAAGATAAATTGAAGCTTTCAGATAGCACTACCTGGTCATCTATTAGGCCATGCCACATAATAGAGTAGTTTCAAATGGAAAAGAAATGAAGCGGTGATGAAAAGGAAAGGCAAAAATGGTTTCCATTTCACAAGATTTCTCCATTGTCAGGGACGAGTTAGTGGCTGTGCACAAGAAGCACTACATCCTAGATCAGAGCCAGAGGAAACCTCAGATCAGTGCTTCAGTGGCAGCAGAGGGCTGCGTATTGCACAGTAACTCTATGTAGGAGGTCGTATACTTTAATAGAGTGTAAAGTTGCTGAAGAGATCTAATACGAACTCTTGGAATTTGTCAGTATATGTATATATGTATGTATGTATGCACACATGTATGTATATACATATGTATGTATGTATGTATGTATGCATGCATGTATGTATTACAATCATTAGCCAACAAAACTTTTCTGAGATTTTTTATTTTTTCTTGTATGTGTGTGTGATGGGTTCTAACTATATAACCAACAGTGGCCTTGAATTATGCTCATTATAATATTATTTAGCTAGATAAACGACCATGCCTTTCATCAATTGATATCTATTCACACTCCAGTCTATATTTTTGGTGTAACATTAGCAGTCTTCGTGAAATACAATGCTTAATGAAGGCACCTTTGATATGGTTTCTGTTCAGAAGGTGATCAGCCTAAGTACCAGGTATTGTGTTTCTCTGGCTGTCTCTGTCTCTCTGTCTCTATCTCTCTTTTACTCTCTCTCTGTCTCTGCCTCTCTCTCACTCTCTCTCTGTCTCTCTCTGTCTCTGCCTCTCTCTCTCTCTCTCTCTCTCTTTCTCTCTCTCTGAGATTTATTGTTATTTCTGACTGCATATGTAGTAATATCTAGGATATTTTTGTAAAATACACCATGGGTTCCTACGTGTACTTCTAAGTAAAATTTAAGATCACAGAGTACTAACAGATATTAACACAGAGACTCACAACTAGACACTTTTCAACCTTAAATGAGGTATCTTTATCAAACCTCACTCCTCAAAACTCTGGCATCTGTGCAGAAGAGTTTAAGAGCCAGAAGTGGTTGATGACTCCATGGAAAGAGCATCTTTCAGGGCTAGTACACATAAGAAGGAAGTAGGGCTTAAATCCAAGCAAAAACTGGTTGGTTACTCCCAAAATGTTCGTGCCACAAATTAGTCCTGCTATGTCTTAAAATGACACCACATACAAACTTAGATTCATTGATTCATTTTATTTCCAACTTTGATATGGTCTTTTAAAATTCTTGTTCTGGTATTTTATAATTTCCATGATTTAAACATCTAATCTTTCTTTATTATGACCTGTCTTGAGGTAAGATGGCAGAGCACAGGTGACATGGGGGAGAAGGGACAACAAGCAAAGGAAGTACTCAGGGAGAGCAAGAGGATGGCTGGACTAAGAAAACATTTGGAAAATGGAACAACTGAGGAACTTCAAAAACATCTCGTTGATGTCTACTGATTCGTAGGCTTCCTATGCATGCATGTTTGCATATAAACATGCATAGTTTATGCATACATACAAGTTTATGTAAAAATCACTTAATTAGAGTTGGTCTTTATAGGGGATTAGGATCATCTCAGAAGCTGTAGATTGACAAACAAAAAGACCAGCACTAATTAAAGGGTCTTTCTCTTAGATTACTGATCAGAAGTGTCCGAGACATCATTAAAGCAATCCAGACTATTGGTGATGCTCCTGCTGCCCACCAGAACTCTGTGATAAGACCACATTACTAAAAAAAATCTGCCTTGATCATGGAACATGGAGAAAATAAATAATACTGACCAGAAACTTTTTCTGGAAGCTGCTGTGCAGGATACCATTAGAAAAATGTAATTAACAGACTTAAAAAGATGTTAATCTTGTGGATTGAAATAATTATCAACATGGTGAGATATACCACTGGCTATATACATGATATTGTGGTTTTCCTAAAAAAAAAAACAGGTAAGTTTACTTTTTTTCTGTCTT
The DNA here is from genome assembly GCA_019843855.1 of Hylomyscus alleni. NCBI lineage: Eukaryota > Metazoa > Chordata > Mammalia > Rodentia > Muridae > Hylomyscus > Hylomyscus alleni. The sequence continues at coordinate 8,559 of JADRCC010306937.1, read as the reverse complement.
GCTTTCACAGATATTTACTTTGTGCTGGTTAAGGGATAAAAAATTGTTAATTAAATTATTTAAATATATGTAGCTCCCAAAATGCCTTAAATAAATCTTTGTTATGCAGAAATTTTATACTTTATTTAAAAACCATCTAGTGCTATTTCATATTTTCAATACTCATGTATTGTGCACAAGGAAAGACCAAACTACATAAACTGACAAGTTTATCAGGTGAGTAAACCAAAATACATATGGGAGAAATTGAGAGACTATGAAGGGAAAACAAAGTCGCGTGGGACATGCACTCTGTCGGCGACAACTAAAGACCTGCTGAAAGGGAAAAATAGCCTAAAATGACCACTGTCTCCTCATTTCCTTGCTACCTCATCTGTTTATTACTTCCTTTCAATAAATTTTCCCATCTTTTATGGCAAAAATTGACACGGTAATAATCTTTCGTCACACACCGTACTTCATAGTTCAGCCATCTGTCCCTCATTTAGAAAAAAAAAAAAATGCATCACTCATCTCAAGAAGGCAGCTAGTTAAGAACTTTATATAAGCTTGTCCATTTTTTAAATTATTTCTTTTCTTTTGAGATTGTAATGTACTTATGTCATAGTTCCCTTACCCATCTAAAGCTCCTTATGTACACTTTCTTGCTCTATTTCAGTTACATGGACCATGTTTCATTAATTTTTGTTCAATGAGTATATGTTTATACACTGTATAATACATATTCCTTAAGATAACCTGTTGACTGATTAATTAGAATATATACCCTAGAAAGTAGTTCCTATAACCAATATTCTGCATATGAAGAAACAAAGACTCACAGCTTAACATATTTTCAGCTTTGTGAGTATAAAAATCTGAGAAGAAAAAGGTTGGGTCAAAGATCTAGTAGCACTACACATTACATTTCAGGAGGAAAGCTATCACATCTGTTCATGATGCCTAGCCTGGTAATTGGGGTGACATTACTTACCCTGTGGTGTTGGAAAGAGCTAATGTAAAAAGGAAACCAGGCAATGCAAGGTACTGAACATTCAGAAGACGATACCTTTCACTCCTTGCCACCCCCGCTGTGGCTGTGTATGAGCATAGAAGTATCTTCCCACTACTTCACAGCTGTTCCCTTTTTTTTTTTTTTTTTCAATCAGGGATACTCTTTGCTTCCACTGCTTCAACTGTCTTCTCTTCCAAGGATCTGACATCTCACATGTGCAGTGATCAAAGCTGTAAGTATTTACCATACACTACATGCTCAGAGTTGACAGCTCCAAAGTGACTTCATTTCAAAACTGAGCTTGGTGTCTTGAGAAATTAGCATTCTGCAGTATGTTTTACATTCAAGGATGAGTAGCTCAGGCAGTTTCCGACTGTGCAGGGGACAATGAGACAAACTGCTGCTCTTGTTATGTATTTCCCTAAAGTTGACGTTTTCCAAAAGAACCTTATCAACAGTACTTAATTAAAAAGATAATCACTCTTTATAACTGCAATAATAGTTTTAATGTAGCTTTTGGTGAAAGATCACTTACTGTCACATTGAATAAAAGATACCAGGAATTTAACACTCTTCTGCCTGAATAAGACTATTATCTCATTAACCTTTTAAATACAATTACACACAACTATTTAAAAGAAAAAAATCTATTTGTTAACGTGCTATAGAATTCCTATTACTTATCAATTTAAAAATATATTAATCTCACTCATATTCACATCAATCTAAAATGAATTTTGGCAATGTATCTTATGTGCCATATGTGCAAGAAATAAAAGTTTATTATTATTATGTAATAATAATAATGATTTGTTCAGTGCCAATAAGCACCTTCTAATCTGATTGTCATCTATAACCTCATTTATTATTATTAGAATGGTAATATATTGAACAGTTGCCTATTTAATGTAAAAATAATTGAATTCAAGTACTACTAACATTTAATAGCCCTTACTCTTAGCAAGTCTCCTGAATTCTTCTTACAAATCATGTAAGAATTTATGAAGTAAAAGTAGTAACATGAGGGACAGGAGAGACTTCTCAGGGGTTCAGAGCACTGTGGCTCTTGCAAAATACCCCAGGTTTAATTCCCAGCATTCATGTGGTTGACTTACAACCACATGTAATTCCAGTTCTGGGATTCAGATGCTCTCTCGTGACCTTGTAGGCACCAGAAATCGAGGTACACATACATTTACCCTGACAAAACAGTCATATACATGAAATAAAATAAAATAAAATAAGTCTAAAATAAAAAATGGAAATATGCAACCGTGGGGCCTGGGAGGTGGGAGAACCCTCTAGAATGTACGAGAAACCTGGGAAGTGAGAGACTCTCTGGCTTCAAAAGGAGGGACCTTAGATGAAATGCCCAAGAGTGTGGAGTGGGAACTGGTAGGGAACAACTCTAGTGGAGGGACAGGGCATCAAGTGGAAGAATGAGGTTGACATCCTTCAGTCAAAAATTCTGACCCAAAATTGTTCCTGTCTAAAAGAACTGGGGGTGCCAAAATGGAGAAGATACTGGGGGAAAGGAGGTCCAATAATGAGCCCAAATTGGGATTCATCTCAAGGGAGGCTCCAAGACCTGACTCTATTACTGATGCTATGGTGTGCTTACAGGCAGGAACATATCATGGCTGTCCTCTGAGAGGCCCAAAAAGCAGCTGACTGAGACAGATACAGACAGATACTTCCACCCAAGCACTGGACTGAAGTCAGGGACCCCTGTGGTTAAATTAGAGAAAGGCTGGAAGAAGCTGAAAAGGAGGATGATCCCATAGGATGACCAGGAATCTCAACTAACCTGGACACCCAAGATCTCACAAATACTGAGCCACCAACCAAGAAGCATATACCAGCTGATATGAGGTCCTTGACACATATACAGCAGTGGACTGCCTGGTCTGGTCCCAGTGAGAGAAGATGCATCTAACCCTCAAGAGACTTGAGGCCCAAAGAAGTGGGGAGGTCTGGTGGAGTTGGGGTGGAGGAATACAGCCTCTTGGAGACAGAGGGGAGGAGGAATGGGATAAGGAATTTTGAGAGGTCAGTCTAGGAAGGGGGCAAAGACTGAACTGTAAAATATAAATGTAATGAAGAAGGAGGAGGAGGAGAAAAAGAAGAAGAAGATGGAATTTTGAATACTCCTTGAGACACTTTAAAATACAGTCCCTAAGAGCTTTCTCCTCATAGCAAATTGCTTGCATTTAAATAAAATGATTTTATATTAAATGTGGCTGCTGACACAATGCTATAACTTCAGCTATGCTCTGGAGGTTAAGGAATAGAATCATAAACTCAATGAATGCTGGCCTCCAGAGCAAGTTCACAGACAACTTGGTGAGAAGTTATCTCCAAAGAAAAAATAAAAAGATATAGGGCAGTAATAAAGTACAAGCACAGTTCTATGTTCAATGCAGGCCCATGCACACACACAGACAGGATGTCTGTATCCACAAATGAATAAATAACATTCCCTTTGTTGTAATCATAGACTAGAAAATTTACAAATAGTCTGGGAAAATATAATAGCAGTGAATGCCTTCCCTGAAGTCACACCCTAACTGTCTCTCAATTTTAGATAATCCTGAGCATAGAAAAATTAAATTATATAACAAAATAGTGAGTTGTCATGACTACTTTCCAAAGACAGGCAGGCAATCTGGCTCAAATAAAAAGACATTTCAATAAAACCAGGAAAATATAGCTTAATATAGGGAATGGATTGATCAGCTGACTTAGACTATGTTTAAAACCACCATCTTCATCAAGGTATTCATGTGGGTTTAATGTCTGTGTAAGAGTTGAAGGTCAGTGTAGGACATTTTAAGACTCACTAATGACCTGGGGAGGCTAAAAAACTAACTAACCTTCAATAGGTGAGTGTTTAATGTGATCACACTTATTAAGTGCAAAGTATTGTTTTGTGCATTTTCTTGTCAGTAGATAAGCCACGAACAGCCCCCAAAATTAAGAAAACCCAGACAGTATTGTGGATGCCAAGAAGTGCTTGCTGACAGGAGCCTGATGTACCTGTCTCCTGAGAGATTCTGCCAGAGCCTGACAAATACAGAGGTGGATGTTCACAGCTAACCACTGAACTAAGCATGGGGGTCACGAATGGAGGAGTTAGAGAAAGGACTGAAGGAGCTGAAGGGGCTTGCAACCCCATAGGACAAACAACAATATCAACCAACCAGGCACCCCAGAGTTCCCAGGGACTAAACCATCAACCAAAGAGTACATATGGAGGGATCCATGGCTCCAGCTGCATATGTAGCAAAGGTTGGCCTAGTCAGATATCAATGGGAGGAAAAGACCTTAGTCCTGTGAAAGTTCAATGTCTCCAGTGTAGGGGAATGCCAGGGTGGGGAAGCAGAAGTGAATAGGTGGGTGGGAGAGTAGCCTCACAGAAGCAGGGGGAATAGGAATGGGATAGGGATTTCTGGAGGGGAAACCAGGAAAGGGGATAACATTTGAAATGAAAATAAAGAAAATATCTAATAAAAAATTTAAAAGAAGAAAGAATTTACTTCTCTTTGTCCAATTTTCTGAGGAATGACCAGACTGATTTCCAGAGTGGTTGTATGAGCTTGCAATTCCACCAGCAATGGAGGAGGATTCCCCTTTCTCCACAACCTTGCCAGCATCTGCTGTCACCTGAGTTTTTGATCTTAGCCATTCGGACTGGTGTGATGTGGAATCTCAGGGTTGTTTTGATTTGCATTTCCCTGATGACTAAGGATGCTGAACATTTTTTCAGGTGCTTCTTGGCCATTTGAGTTTCCTCAGGTAAGAATTCTCTGTTTAGCTCTCTTCCCCATTTTTAATAGGGTTATTTGGTTCTCTGAAGTCTAACTTCTTGAGTTCTTTGTATATATTGAATATTAGAGCTCTATTGGATATAGGATTGGTAAAGATCTTTTCCCAATCAGTTTGATGCCATTTTGTCCTATTGACAGTGTCCCTTGCCTTACAGAAGCTCTTAGGACACAGCTATAACACCCCTGGGTATACAACCAGAACATGGACACATGTTCTCCTATGTGCATAGCAGCCAACCTATATTTCTCTCAGCAGAGTGTGGATACAGAAAATGTGGTTCATTTGCACAATGAAATACTACTCAACTATTAAAAGTAATGACTTCATGAAATTCACAGGCAAATGAATGGACCTAGAAAATGTCATTCTGAGTGAGATAACTCAGTCACAAAAGACCACACATGGTATATATTCACTGATAAGTGGGTATTAGGCAAAGAGAGTGGAATACCCATGATAAAACTCATGGACCACATGAAGCTCAAGAGGAAGGAAGACAAAAGTTTTGATATTCCAGCCCTACTTAGAAAGAGGAACAAAATAATCAAGGGAAGTAGAGGATGGGAGGAGATTGAGAGGAAGAGAAGGGGGTAAGAGGAAAAAGAGGGGAAGAATCAGGTATGGGAGGAGATGGAGGAGATGTACAGAGGGTCAAGATATTGAACAGAGGTCAATAGCAATGGGGGATGGGGAACTGAGGGTAGCAAACAGAAAGTCTCAGATGCCAGGAAATAAAAATCATCCCAGGATACCACGGGGATGATATTAATTGAAATACCCTACAAATGGGAGGGAGAATCTGTTGAGACCATATCCAGAGGTTAAGCATGGCCCCCTGGTTGAGGGATGGGGCCACCCACGCATCTCCAAAATTTTGAGACAGAATTCTCCTGTCTAAGGGAAATATAGGGACAAAGATTGAGGCAGAGACTGAAGAAAAGGCCATCCAGAGCCTGCCCTACCTGGGTATCCACCCCACATGGAGACACCAAACCCATACACTATTACAGATGCCAAGAAGTGCTTCTTGACAGGAGCCTGATACAGCTATCAACTGAGAGGCTCTGCCAGATTCTGACCAATTATGTGGAGGCTCACAGCCAACCATCCATTGGACTGAGCACAGGGACCCCAATGAGGAGTTACTGAAGGAGCTGAAGGGGAATTATCTGGCATCAGTGGGAGGGGAGGCCCTTGCTCTTCTGAAGGCTTGATGCCCCAATGTAGAGAAATGCACCCTAGAAATCTTCCTGGCCTGCCTTCTGTTGAGATCCCTGAGCCTTAGGTGCAAGGGTTGCATTCTAAATGTGTCAGAGAAAATAAAGCTCATGAATATGAGCTGGGGGTGACTAGGATGGGATGTAAGAAAGAAAGGGAAGTTAGAAATGAGGTAATTATGTTTAATTAAGAAATAGAGAAAACTCACCAATTAATTGTCATCATATAAAAGAAATTTATTAAACCTCATGAACTAGACTACTATTAGTATCATGAATATATGTGTATACATATATAGATACATATACATATATACATACTTATGTATGTATACTTATGTATATATGTATATGTAAATATGTATATAGATATAGATATAGATGATAGGTAGATCTATCAATCTTCATTGGGCAATTTTGCCTTATACTGACCTGTTAAAGCAAAGGATAATTTTCTGATTGATGACAGTCCTACTCTTACTCTCTATATTTTTCACAATTCATTCCCTTTATTGTATATTTTTGGATGTCTTAACTTTGATAATATTCTCAGCCAAGCTATGACTTATTCTTGAGTGTTTGTCCAAGTCCTGAGAGTAGGATTCATTGCTGCATTATCAAACAAAACCTTTTTCAAGGGCCATTATGATAATGTTTTCATGGAGAGTGTTTACTAGCATGCTAAATACTTTGAAAATGAAAGAGTAATATTTATAAAACTGGTCAAAAACATTTCAGAAAAATGATAATGGCATAGTAGACAATAAATAGTGAAAGCCATTTTGGGAATATAATATCTTGTTCCCGAAATGTTTCATGTAAGAAAATAGCTTCAGCCATACTCTTCGAAGTAGGGCATAGGATTCATCATAGAATTCATGATCAGAACAAAATAGGGCTGTCCTTAAGACCCAAAAACTATGTTAAATGATAAATGGTGGTCAGTAAAGCGTATCTAGTTTAGGGTGGCTTTGCATAAGCTAAATTTCATGAAAAGTAAAATCATCTTCATATCAATTCAGAGAAAGTTGAATAGTTGATATAATTGTAAGTCATAAGTAAAGATTTTTAAAAATCTTATGTAATGTAGAGAGTGATATTAAGAATTGTCTACATAGTTTAATGATAAGCCTTTAGTGAATACAAATAACTGAAATTTTACTGGAAAAAGCATACACACACATACACACACACAAATCCAGACACACAAACACACCAAACTAAGAAAATCTAAATGAGCAAACTGTAGAATAATAACAAAATATAATGAATGATGTTAAATCCCCAAGTAAGCACATAAATACATACATATCCATATGTTAGTATCACATAAGTACATTTAAACTATCTTTTAATATCATAAAAAGCCAAATAATTGCTCTGGATACATTTAAATTAGAATTCATAACATGAAGGCAATAGATTGAAAGAGTAAAGAAAGTATTCAAAAAAGACCTTTACTCTTTATGTGATTGCTTTCAAATCATGGAAATAGATGAAAACCTATGTAGTGTTCTTTTCTCCTGTGTTTTCTCTTGAGTTAACCATTTTTTCTGGATAGTTCATGGGGTGATTTGAATTGATTTGACCACTACAAATTCAGGTATTTTAATAGTTGACCATAGGGGTGACACTATTAAGAGGTGTGGCCATTTTGGAGTAGATGTGGCCTTGTTGGAGAAAGTGCATCATTTTGTGGGTGGGTTTTGAGTTATCCTATGTACAAGATCCACCCACTGCTGAATCAGAGCCTCCTCCTGGCTGCCTGCAGAACACAATCCTCTTCTGCTGCCTGCAAATCAAGATTTAGAACTCCTGGCTCCTCCATCACTATGTCTGCCTGCACACTGCCATACCTCCCTCCATGATGAAAATGGGCTGAACCTCTGAAACTATAATCCATCCCCAAGTAAATGTTTGGTTTTTTTTTTAAGAGTTCCCTTAGTTGTCATGTCTCTTCACAGTCCATACTCCAGCAAATTAAAATTAGGGCCTTTGGCAACTACCTAATTAACTCAAGATATTTAGTCTACTCACTAGATTAATTTATGTATAGGACTTCACTAGATAGATTGAGTTGATATATTTTAATACATTACTTGCTCCCAATTTTGTGCTACAATTGCCTATTAAAACTGGCAAATTTCAAAACTACACAGAAATCAATTCTATTTTAGAGTCTGGGGTCTAGTGCCTTAATGATATAAAGCAATTCAGAAATGTCATTTTGAAGAAATTCAAATGTAGTAGATTAGGTTTTTATAATTACAGATCAATACCTTAAAATGCTAGCATAAGTATTCAGTTGTCAGATTGTTTAGATGTTGTAATATTTTCATTTAAATATTTCATTAGTCATTATTCAATAGTTTAATGATCTATTATTTCACATAGAGATGGAGAGCAAACAAAATCTTGATTACTTAAGAGTGACATTGTTTTATGAATCTGAATCCTTCATCACTTATACCAACCCAGATTACTGCTTGAGTTAGTTCTATAAATTATTTATCTTTTTTT
>JADRCC010306903.1:0-20486 GCA_019843855.1 Hylomyscus alleni | reverse complement strand
AAAAAAAAAATCTCAGTCAATGAAGACTCATTGAAATATTTGAAATAAGGCAATCATATAATCAAAATATCTTTAAGTAAATAACAATTTTAATTTCAAAATTACCCCAATTGAATCCAGCAAAATATTTGTGCTTTAAGCACAAAGACCTTGGTTCAGGTCCCTTGAACCAACTAAAAGCTGGGCATACCCATGCTCCATTCTGTGTGATTTTAATCCAAGTGATGACGTTGTGGAGACCAACAGAACCTAGGGACTTGCTGGCCATCTAGTCTACATGAAAGAGTGAAATCTAAGAGTGAAAGACTCTGTCTCAAAAAATAAAATAAAATAAAATAAAATAAGTGAGAAGGACTGAGAAATTTTCCCACACATGTCTAAGTGTGCATTTATAAACAGACATGCACACAGTGGTGATTTACCAAAAACAATTAATCTTTTCTAGGGTGTTATGGGCACACCCTATTATTAGAAGGAGCCACAATAGTCAGGCTTTTGTCCTACTTGGTTTTGTAATTTCATGTCCTTGACTCTCCATTCTAAATTATTCTTCATCTTATCCTGTAGGACTGTAAAAGGTAGCCTCATTTCCAGTTGATCTAAGACTCAAAACCCCAGTGACACTAAAGGAATGGTAGGAGTTTCCCCTGTTCACAGGCACCAGGCTCCAGGCATGAGGCCACATCACACCATATATTTGTGGCCTTTGGTCATGTAAGGGCAATGCCACAAACCCCTCCACAGGTAGAGGACAGGTAGAGTCAAGACAGTTCTCTATTTTAGAGGTACCTAAAGGCCTGGAGGACTTAGCCAATAAACTCTCCTTCCCAGACAATCCTCCCTGCAAAATGAAAAAGAATACTTGCCTGGCCCCTTCTCAAGATTGCAGTGTGGACAATATGATATAAATGTAGCAGAAACACAAGGAAGGACTATGGTCAGACATGTCAGGGAGATTTCATCCCCACTGACTCAGGAATTTATCTCAATGGCAGTTGGGGAGGATTCTACTGTTTTTCCCTTTAATGGGCATCAGCAAGGCTCCAACTAACAATATAACTTGATACAGGTTACAGAGATGCTGTATTAAGGATCTTCAGCATGTGGAGAAATACTTTCTGAACCTTTTGTCTGAACTATAGTCAAGATAACTTTGTATCATTAAATTGAACAGGCTGAAATTTATCTAACCTATGAAGTCACTCATAGTTGCAACAACACATCTGCTTACTTCTTAGTATTCCTTGATTTTCCTTTCTCTAGCTGAAAACCCTCATAGTTCACATCTGTGAACAGGAACTTCTTGCCTATTAGAAGAACAAGCCTTTTGGGGGGGATGTTTAGCTTTTGTGGGTTAACAGAGCAAACAATATGAGAGAATCCTTCCTTTTTTCTGAACTATAGATGGGATGAGCTATGTGAGCCATGTACATGTTATTCTGAATAAGGATGTCAGAAAATGGTTTAAGAACTGGGCAATGAGTGCTGGGGAAATGAGTCACTGACTAGGAATGCTTCCTGTGCAAAATTGTGTTTACATCCTCAGAATCTAAATAAAAAGCCAGGTATGGCAGATGTGTACCTATAATGTCAACATTGGGACAGTCAGTGACAAGAGAATATCTGAGGGGTACTGGTTGTCAGTAGATCAAGGTTCAGCAAGAAACCCTGTCTCAAGTTAATAAGGGGCAAAACTCCAACTTTCTTCTCTGGAGTGTGAAACCTCATATATATGCACAGATGGCAGATACATGTTCACATACATATATACATATATACACACACATAAACATACACATATACAGAGAGAGAAAGATAAACTAATACTAATAAAAAAGAAAAGTGCATAATGTGATTGAGACATAGCACATTGAATCATTATACTCATTCTGAATCATGTTTCTAGAGAAAATTAACATAGTTTTTCTTAGTAAAAACCAATTCACAGACAAAATTGTGCTTATGAGTAATAATAAGGCACAAAAATTCAGCAAGTTCCTTGACATCATGGGTGCCAGAGATGATCTAGGGTTCTCCCACTGATGACTGCACTATGCCAAACTCTCATTTATACTGGGTAATTTATGCAGCAAAACTATTCCAATAGCCATAGGATGTAGACATATGGGAGTGTCCATCATTAGTTATTTTAAGAAAAATATTCATGATATTTGATTAACATGAGTCTTCACATATAATTCAATGGGATTTAGCATGGAAGTACCAGATCTCAGATATTTTGCTAGTTGTTTTTTTGTGTGTTTCTATTCCAAAGAGCAGCTGTGTAGATGATTGTGTTAGAGGGAAGAAATGGAAGCTGACTGAAGTGAAGTCGATGTTTGATGGGAATCCCCACTTCCAACCTTCATCTCTCTGGATGCAAGGGGCTGATAAACCCAACTTGCTATGTCTATTTCCAGGTTTCCAGGTTGCTTCTTTTTATGTTTTTAATTTACTGTATGTGTATGAAGAAAATACCAATAGCCTCTCTCTCTCTCTCTCTCTCTCTCTCTCTCTCTCTCTCTCTCTCTCTCTCTCTCTCTCTCTCTCTCTCTGTGTGTGTGTGTGTGTGTGTGTGTGTGTGTGTGTATGGTATGCATTTGTATGTAAATGTGGATATCATGGCAAACATGAGGAGGCTATAGGACAACTTCAGATTTTGATCTTAAACTTCCTTGTTGCTTAAGACAGCATATATATGTTGTTTTTTCTGCTAGGTACACTAATACAGCTGGCCTGTGAGCTTCCAGAAGTTTCCCATCTCATCTTATCTTCATTTGATTTTAGGTGGATTCTGGGGATCCAAACTTAGTTCCTCTGTCTTGTGTGGCAGGTACACTACCGTTGGAACTTTCCCCTAGTCCAGGCTAGGTCTTAGTTATTGGGCACACTGGGAATTTGCATTTTTCTGGCAAGTAGTCTTCTGTTGATTTAAATAAATGAGAAAAAATTTGCTCAGTGCTGAATATTCACAGTACACATCAATATTCTCCTAATGTTGTGACATCAATAACTGACTTCCCTTCAGTTTATTCTTATCTCTAAATATGGGATTCTTTCTTGATTCTTTGAGGTTGGAAATAAAGCCAACATCTGTGACTACATTTCTGTGTTGCTAAACCAATGCAGTCATTTGAAACAAATGTTTGTATCTTCAATTAAAACACATGATAGGGGAGAAGGAGGAAGATGCATAGGGAAAGGAAAGAAACCACAAAAGGAACAAATTATTATGCAGGAGATTATGCATAAAACTCTAAAATGACTATGATGTCTTCAAAAGTGAGACAAATCCATCCCAGGTGAAGACCCTGCCTTGCTGCTTGCTCTATTTCATAGGAATCATGGCATAGATGTTGTGGGCAAACCTTGCTGTGATCCATATAAAAATTAGCATCATTCATACTTCTTTGTAGAAATTTACAATGAGAAAAAGGCCATTCATTCATGTCATTCCAAAAGCAGGGGACCTGAGCTACGGTCTGCCTGCCTGGCTGAAGCTCTCTCTCTCTCTCTCTCTTTCTTTCTCTCTCTCTCTGGCGGCAGGGGGCCTGTTGCTGAGGCCCAGGTCTATCTCTCTCCCCCGGAGGGCTGACCTTTTTGCTGCAAGGCACCATAATTAAAAAGGGAGGCAATGTATGAATGAGTTATTTTATTGTAGGAAAGATATGCTGGTTAAGTAGAGAAAAGGAAAGTAGAGGAAGGAGAGAGCGAGAGAGAGAAAAAGGGAGAGGAAGAAAGGAGAAGAAGGAGAGAGAAAAAAGAGGAGAGGGAGAAAGGCAGAAAAGAGAACAAAGAACAGAGAGGAGAGAGAGAAAGAGGAGGAGAGTGGGAGGAGAAGAGTAAGAGAGAGTGAGGAAATACTAGTAGGAGTAAGAGACTGAGGAGAGGGCAAACCACCTCTTTTATTGTATGGGGTGTGGCATGCCTGGCTTGTGATCAGATGACTGTGTGTAAGGTCCAGCTAAAATGCTGGGAGTTTGAGGCAGTGTCTGCGTGATAGAGCACACATATCCTGCAGGGGCAGCTGTGAGGGGTCTGGACTGAAATCTGAGCCATTGGTCTCAGTGCTACCACTGAATGACTACAGTCCCTTGTGAGCAATTATGTTGCTCAGTGGGTCTCTGGGGTTACTAATTGCTTACCATGGTAGAAAAATACCTAGGAGGAGACCAGATATCCAGTGTTTCAGGTAAGTCTGTCTGGCTAGGCTATATGTAGTTTTCATGTGGAAATGAGCAGTGTTTCTGGACAAGAGGTGTGGATATGTGAGGTTGAGGGCTTGGAAGAGCTTCTACAGTTTGACCTAATCACATGTTAAGTTATATGATTGTAGGTGTCTCAGGATATGCCTTATCCCCTTCTCTGGGATTTTACACTCTGTGATTTCAATTGTTAATGCTTAATAGCAGTCTGAAAAAGTTATATGAAAAATTCAAGAAATAATCAATTCATAAGTTTTAAATAATTTTATTATTATATGTAGTCAAGATTATTTTATCCTTTTCCCACTACTTGTCTTAGTCCCTTCCTGGGCCTATTTTATAAGTTAAACTTTTTTTTCTATCAGACTAACAGAGAGAATGGTCTTAAAAAAAAAAAAAAGAATAAGAAGTTTCCTACAGGAATCTCATGCTGTGAAATAGAAAGGAATGGAGGCTTGGACACACCAGTGTCTCCAGGACAGAGATTTCATACTGTTCTGATATTATCAAAACACCTTGCAGGAAAGACTGAGATAGAGATGTAGGTCAGGGCCTTACCTTGGCTAGGACTGCTTAGTTATTCATACATCTGCTTCTCTACTTATACCTGCACCATTTCATGTCAGGACCCTGAAGATGGGCTTTGAGACTCAATGAACTTCCATATTCCTATTCTCAATGTGGCCACATTGAGTAAATCTCCTCTGTCTGCTTCTATTATTGTCTCTTGAACTGGATTTTTGGAAATAGGAGGGCAAACCTGGCTTGCCCAGAGTATCTCAAACCTCTGAATTGGACTCCGACAGCTCCAAAACCAGGTCCACACTATTGGAAAAAGTCTCTTATTTGGTTTTGTTCTGCCTGTGGTTACAAAGACCTAGTAGAATATGAGGACAATGAATATGGGGAAAATACTGGGCTAAAACCAAACAAAAGCCAAGCAAAACAACAACCAAAAACACCTCAAACAAACACAAATTCCAGGTGACTCTTAAAGTGTGATCAGTAAATATGATCTGGGGAACCCAATTTCAATATATCGCTCTCATATCACGCCAAATCTGAAGATGCAGTCACCACCCCCTTCATCTAAGAACCCTTCCAAGTTGAGTAACCAAACAAACAAAGAAATACCATCCTACAATGTGTTCTCTGAAATTTGTTTCCAGCTTGCTGAGATACAGTTTTAAAGGCATCTTCCCCATGGAATTTATAATTCCTAGCATGATATGACTTCCACCATTTGCTGCTTGCAGAGTTGCAAATAACATACAGCATCTCAAACTTACACAGTTTTCAACTTCAAGACAAGTTCAACAGTACCATCAGAGATGTACTTTCCAAAAGAAACTGATTAAGAAACAAGCAACTATGAAATGAATACTAGCCAGTCTGTTTCCAGTATTAAAGTAAAACCAATCTATGGTTGAATCCTAGTTGGCCTACACAGCAGAGTGTTTCCAATCAGTTATGCTCCAGCTTACTGGGCCCACACTTCTAGCAATTCCTAATTGACCACTGTCTTAGTCAGGGTTTCTATTCCTGCACAAACATCATGACCAAGAAACAAGTTGGGGAGGAACGGGTTTATTTAGCTTATACTTCCACACAGCTGTTGATCACCAGAGGAAATCAGGACTGGAACTCAAGCAGGTCAGGAAACAGGAGCTGATGCAGAGGCCGTGGAGAGATGTTCCTTACTGGCTTGCTTCTCCTGGCTTGCTCAGCCTGCTCTCTCATAGAACCCAAGACTTCCAGCCCAGGGATGGCACCACCCACAAGGGGCCCTACCCCCTTGATCACTAATTGAGAAAATGCCCCACAGCTAGATCTCATGGAGGCCCTTCCGAAACTGAAGCTCCCTTCTCTGTGATAACTCCAGCTTGTGTCAAGTTGACACACAAAACCAGCCAGTACAACCACTTTATCTTTTCTGTTAGGCTAGATGCCTTGGAGCCTATCTGTGCTGTCAGAAGACCAAGATCTAAGCTATTCAGCCTTTGTATGGTTGTTTTTCGGCCGGAGACAGAATCTGTGATCTCTGTGAGTTTAAGCCTAGCCTGGTCTACAGAGTAACTTCCAAGACAGCCACGGCTCCACAGAGAAACACTGTCTTTAAAATTTATTAATTTATTAATGGGTCCAGGGCATCAATTTCAGGTCATCATGCTTGAGCAAGCAAGAGCCATTACTACCGAAAGAAAGTATCCTGCTGACTCCTTCTTTGTATTACTTTCTTTAACATTCATCAAGTCTTCTTTGAAACCTCCTTTGCTCTGTTAAGCTCTCCTTTTTCCTGGAATAGTGCTTCCAGCCTAGTAATCAAACATCATGGTGTTTGTAGTATCACAGGCTGAATTCTGATGTTCATAAATATTAAAGACAGATAGGTGTTGTGGAATAGATCAGTCCTGGAGGGGATAGGGAGATGGGTTATTTAGTTAGTAAAGATTTTTCTGTACAAGGATGAGGACCTAAGTTCAATGTCCAGCACTCTGTAAAAAACAGGTGTGCCCTGGGACCATATGACAACAGCACTGGAGTGGAAGAAACAGAAGGATCTCTGCAGTTGCTGGCTTGCTAGTCTAGGCAAATCAGTAAGCCTGAGATTCAGTGAGGTACTCTGTTTTAAAACATTATTGGAAGAAACTGTAGAAGACAACAATGTTGAATTCTTACACATGTACACATGTGCACTGATAAATACATACAGATATACACATACACAGACATACATATACACAGGAACACACGCTGCTTTCTCTTCTGCTTATTTCTTCTCCTTGTCTTTCTTGCATTCATCCTACCTTTTTTTCCTTCCTTCTTCCTGCCCTCCCCTTCCTTTCTCCTTCTCATCTTTCCTCTTCTTTTCCTTTCTCCCATCATCTCTTCCCACTCCTCATTTTGTTCCTCCCTAATCTTTCTTTTCATCCTTCTCTTGTCTACTTGAACTTGAGAACCATCTGCTATTAGCACAGATAGTAAAGAATAATAATCTCAATAAGAAACTCAAATAATAATGTCAAAATATGAGTTAAGTCTAAGATAAAGATATGAAAGATAGTTTGAAATAAATACTTTTTTGTCAAAATTTCCTCACTATGTACAATCATATAAATGTGATAAAGAGACCTGTTTCCCTAAAGAGGAACTAGAAAAACCTCTCTGCCCTGTGATGACTGTTAAATCTAAGAGCCAGGCAGCTTGATATGCCTCCAGTCAATAACTGCTTATTGACTGCCCAATGCAAGCAGCACTCCATCAGACTTTAGAAAAGAAAGCTGACACTCTTTTGGAAAGATGAAAAGTGAGCTGAAATGCTTTGTTAGGATGTCAATAAGCTACACTGTGAAGAGATTAGAGGAACTTGAAACTTGGTGGAGAGATCCTGAACATTCACCTGTAAATGTCACCATCCAGATGCTAAGAAGATCAAGAACAGACACTCGATAGGAGGCAGACAGAAGCTGGTGTGTAACTGTCCTTTCATTTAGCAAGCCAACAGCAATCATTAAACCCATAAGTACTGAAACCAGATATACTTTAAAGAGCAGTTGTCAAATGATAAAAGGCAACTTTATAGGAACAATCATTCTTCTGCAATACCAGTCATCTGAAACAAAACAAAACAAAATAAAACAAAACAAAACAAACAAACCAACCCAATTTATATTGGAGACTTCACAAGAGCATAAAAAATTACTTCCATTTCAATATTCAAGTGTTTAGCAGCAAAGTGTAATTAATAGTTTTATCCATTAGGTGATTATAGCAGAAAAGGGAAAATAAAATCACAGAAAAGAACTGAAGTATTTACTATCTTAAGACTTTTAGAGAAGGAGAGGCATGAAATAAGACCTTTCAAATCATCCTGCCAATTGATCCAGTGCCTTTTCTGAGGAGTATTCATGTAAATAATACAATGTTTGGTGGTTGGAAGATGGCTCAATTGGAAGTGATTGCACTGTATAAACATGAGACTCTGAATCTGGTCCTATGAACTCATATAAAAGTTAAGCAAGAATTTTGTGTCTGTGATTCCAGAAATAGGTGGTAGATAGTGCTGATACATAGGTCTTGTTAATCACACAGTGCATCAAAAACAGTGAACTCCAAGTTAGGCCCAATTCAGAAAAAAAGAGAGAGAAAATTGACAACTGAAATCAGCATCTGGTCTGAGTATATATTCATACTTATGTGGGTGCGCGCACGCGCGCACACACACACACACACACACACACACACACCACAAAAAGAAAACACATCTTGTGGACCATGACATATATCTTTGATCATTCTGCCTCAAATCTCATTCATCTTCATGTACTTAATACAATCTAGTACACACAAATGAGAGAAGATGGCTTGACAATTGAATAATAGACCAATCAGATAATTCAGCCATGCCATGCCTGGATAGTTACTCAAAGAACCACAAGTTAGCATCCTACAAACACTTGCACATCGGTATTGTTTGCAGCACCTTTCATAGTAGCTAAATTATAGAACTTTTGAAGGGCCTTGCCAGCGGAGGAATGGCTAAAGAAAATCCAGTACATGCATATGATAAACTTATTTTCAGTTCTGAACAAGGATGAAATTATGTTAACCCCAGGAAAATGGATATATCTTCTCTCTAGATGTCCCAACTTAGTCCCATTCTCTTGTCTCCTCACTCTTTCTATCAGCAGTGTTCCACTCTAACTCTTAGGTTCTCTATAGCTTCTCCACAGGACAACATTACACTTGTGAATTCACTTCCTCTATTACTCTAAGAAACTCCTTCTTTGAAACCCAGGGCTTCAATTTGAAGCTTCACAAATGCCCAGCATTGACAGATATTCATAAATATCATGATTAATAGTTTGCTTTGTAGTCTCACTTCTCATGGTCTGAACATATTTTGCCTTCTATTGGAGGTGAAATAAGTATCTGGCCAATGGAATGTGAGCAGAATGCTTATATACATTTTCAAGAGAAGTATTTGAATAAAACTTAGTCATAGTTCCTCAACATGTGCTTCCTTCCTGTGGCCACAGCAACATTCAGATGAAATCACCTATGCCATATTGAGGACAATGTGAGGGAGAAGGCCTGCCAATGTGAGTGACTTCATGGTGTCTTCATTAAATTTATGTTTTAATGATGGTCTCTGGCTTGTGGTGCTGTTTGGAAAGATAGCAGAATCTTTAGGAGGTATAACCTCAGTGAATGTCACTGGGGGCAGGACTTGAAGCTGTGTAGCTTTATCTCATTTCCTATTTATTCTGTTTCTTCACTGTGAATACAAAGTATTCTGTCAGGATTTCTGTTCTTTCTACCATGCCTTCTATATCTGTTGGCATGTCTTCATTCTTTATGATATATCATAACCTTCTGGAACTGCAAACCCAAATAAACCCCTTTCTCTTAAGTTGTTTTGGTCAGCGTGTTTTTTTTTATCATAGCAGCAAGAAAATAACTATGACAGACATCATGCCACTTGTCACATGAACCAGTGATATATATGAGTTACAGGTTGCAGTAGTACAACTCAAGCCATCAAGACAATGCCATTTGTTGTACAGCTCCCTGTGTACACATTGCACCATTCTCTCTTTCACTTTACTACATATCCAACTTCACTTTGCCCTATTCTCATAACCTCCATAGAATCATGTCTTGTCTCTATGCTTTTCTCCTGCCTGTTTCAGTATTTGAGACATTGTATCCTATTTGATAATTCATGCTAAAGGAACAAACAGTGTCCAGACCATGGTGAATTGTCAGGGTCCCTACACTGTATTCCTTGAGTGGTACCTGTACCCTGTAGGCACAATGTATATACTCACAGTCATGGCAGGTGGCTCCTGTGTAACCAGTGTCAGTACAGTTGCAGTAGAAGGTAGTCCAGGTTTGGGCACAGAGTCCTCCATGTTCACAGTAGTTTGGCAAACACCTAATGTGAAGTAATAAAAAAATAATACATCAAGACAGTTAAAATAGAGAGGCAAGCAAAAGCTTTGCCAGCAACACTGGGAAATGAATCTGCTATAGTCCTATAACTGTCAGAGTTAAATGATATGAGAACCAAAGGGATGTGCTTGTGCTACTGTAAAATGGTGATCTCAGAGCTGAATTTTACCTTTGAGTTAAAGCTTCAATGCTATCACACAGACATCTGAATGGAAGTAGGAATATTCTATAGAATGGTATGTTTATTGTGGCACAACATGTTGAAATTTACATTCGAAAGTATTGTTGCTTTTTAAAGGTAATGAAAAAAAAAAAAACTAGCCGTCCTGGAGATTACTGTCTGTATTTCTTTGTGGGTGTGGCTAAGAATCTATCTTAAGGTACAGACACAGAACATGGTTTAAAGACTAATGCCCCCTCAATTAACATGCAAGGCAATTCTACTTTTTCAGATGGCTTTAGAGAAAGTCATCTCAAAGACTTTCTCTAGTTTTTACAAACCAGAGTAAGGCACTTCACCTCCCCACCTCCCATTCTCCCCTACTTAAACCTCCCATACCTTGTGGAGTAGCACAGCTATTTGAAAATTCTCTGCTAGTACTCCTCTCCCCTTTTATATCCTGCCTTGCTTCTGAATATCCCATTTTTATGTATTTTTTTCTCATATTATGAGTCCATGCCTACATGTCATGTGTACCTGATGCTGAAGGAAACCTAAAAAGAGTGTTCGATTCCCTAGAAATGACATTATAGAAGGAAATGGGCCATCATGTACATGAGTCAACTCTCTACAAAGTAATATGTCTAGGGTCACTGACAGAATCAATGGTGTAGTTCTGGGAGAGGAAAGGCACATTTGGGAAATGGAAAAATCTAACATTCCTAGAATAATGAACAAAATGAGTGAGTATATGCAGGGCTGCCTTATAGTAATGTACATTTGAAACTAATGTACAGAGACTACAAAAGGTCATCTCAACACAGACATTTGGCTCCAGATTTATAAGTCTAATTTGTTCATTTAAAGAGGTTATTCATGAGCCTAAATTACAGATTCTTTAATCAGTGTATTTTAAATCATGTTTTATTTCTTTTCTTTATTATGCTTGGCACAAACTTATTATTTTAGAACCAAACACGGGAAAAGAATGTCATATGACTACAGAAGAAAACAAATTCTGGGTATGGGTATTGGTAGTCTCAGGCATAAATCTATCATGTCAAAGAGTCAGGATAAAGGTTTGGCAAGATGGCTCTGTGAGGAAAGCACTGGCTGCACAAGTATGAAGAATAGAGTTTGTATCCCTGATATACATGTAATAAATATTCTAGGCAAGCAAGACAGCATTCTTATGACCTTTTCCAGGAAGCAGAGGGCAATCTGACTAGAAAACAAAGTCCACTCACTTCAGTGTCAAGTAGGAAACCCCAACTCTGGATACAATGTGTAAATTGATGTAAGAAGATATTCTATGTCAACCTCTGCCCTCCATATGCAAACTTGAAAAGAGGTGAGCACACACACACATCATGTGCTCCAGCCTCCTCTGCCAACTATTGTAAAAGTTCTGGCAAGATGTGACTGCTCAGTGCAGTTTTTCAATGTAAATATATCAACACTCTTGACTATCCAAAAGCTCAGATAAACTAAAACAGTGGATGTGTGTCTTAAGAACATGGTACATACACTGTCAGATATCTTGCCTCTGTGTAAAACTACAGTCCATATGAATTAAAGATATAACACAAAGATTTCAAAGAAAGCATTCGCTATGGAAGGGTAAGAAAAAAAATCAATAACTATTAAAAGAAAAATATGGTAACAAAAAATATCCTCCCAATTGAAAACTGGAGCTAGGTAGATGGTTCTGTCATTAGCCAGGCAAGCATGAAAATCTGAGGTTGAGTCATAGAACAAAGATAAAAACTCAAGATATGTTCACTTGTGTCAATAATCTTAGCTCTGGGAAGGTATTGACAAGCAGTCTCCTAACGCTCACTCGCCTACCAGTAACATAGGTCCCTTTTGTTGACAGTGTTAGAATATTATAGAGTTTACCAAAAGAAACCACACCAAAACTTTTAGAATTGCTTGTTATGGTATAATCAAGTCCTTTACCAACTAGAAATGCTATTAATGTCAATAATAGCTCGTATAACAGCAACATACCGTTCTTATACACGAAGTCCCATAATCCCAAGATTTTTTTGCCTTATCCTTACCCTCTTCCTCAAGATTCTTAGTTTTAGTATCATGAAGATGGTTCAGCCAGTAAAGTATTTGAAGGCATGATGTTAAGTCTCTGGGATGCTATATGAAAAACCGAGCAGGACATCATTTCCCTGTATCCAAGGGCTAGGGACATGGAGACAAAAAGATCTCTAGTTTTTGGTAGCCAAATAGTCTAGTAAAATGGGCAAGCTCCTGGTTCAACAAGAAACTTTTCCTCAAAAAATAAGGCAGAACTGGCAGTAGTGGCATGTCTTTAATCCATGCATTTGGGAGTGAGACATAAGTGAATTTTGGTGAGTCCCAACATAGTCTACATTTACAACACACATACACACACAAATACACAAACACACACACACATACACACGAACAGCTGTGGTTGTCAGGTAGCTTACACCTTTGATGTCTCTGCTGATATACCTCTCAGAAGGAGAAAAAAAAACACTTTACTAATTTGAAAAATACATTCCAACAGTCTTCAGTGCACATGCTTTCATTAGCTAAAAAGCAGAAAATAGCCAAGCAGTTCCTATTGACCAGTCCTACACCCACTTAACTCTTCAGTCTCACCTCTGTTTTCTCTTCTTTGTTTCTCCAGCCCCTGTAAACATCATGGTTGTCCCTGAAACTTGCTCTAGATCCTGCTTTGTCAGACTTCACACTGTTTCTTCTGCATGGGAGACTTCTAGATTCTAACTACTTAGACCCACTCTTGGCCTTCTTGTGTCTACCCAAATGTCACCTTTTCAATGAGGACCTTACTATCATGCTATTTCAAATTATAACTTATTGCCACTGACTGCTGCCAGTCCTCTTTCACTGCCCCATTTTTGTCTTTTAAAAGTATTTTTGTCTTTAGTTTATGATATTTACTTAATGATTTATTTTTATCTTCATTTATATGTATGTGTGTGTATCCACATATGAGTATATGTAAATGATCGCAGTTGGCCATGGAAGAAGCCAGAACAGGGTGCAGGATCCCTTGATGCCTTAGTTACAGGGAGTTGTGTGCTGCTCCATATAGGCTCTAGGAAGATCCATATGAACTATTATGGCTATTATTTAACAGAAGTATCACTCCAGTCCCTTCTTTTCCTTTCTTCTGCCTTTCTTTTTACTCCTCTACTCCTATGCCTTCTCCCCTTCCCTTTTCCACCTTCACTTTCTGTCAAAGTACCTATGTATGAGTGCATGTTAATGTGATTGAGTGCATGTGGAGGGCAAATGGTAACATTCAGTGCAGATGTTTCACAGGTGCTATACATTACGATCTATCTCTGTTTCTCCCTTTTCTTCTCTTTCTACAACCTCAGGTGCACATGCATGTGGGTGTTTATTTGGGTGTGTGTTGTTTGTTCATTTGGCTGGTTGGTGGTTGAACAGTTTGGGGTTTTTTTTTTCTTTTTGTTTTTTGTTCCTTTGATTTTGAGACTGGATCTTCTATTGGAATGGAAGTTATCAAGTAGGCTAGGCTCTCTTCCCTGTGAATTCCAGATATCTACCTTTCTCTAACTCCCCATGGGATTACAAGTGTGTACCACCACAACTGACTTATTTTATCAGAGTTCTGTGAAGCAAACTCAGTTCCTCATGCCTGCAAGACAAACATTTTACCCCTAGACCACTTTCCTGGCTCTCATTCACTTTTTCTTAACACTCTGCAGACTGTGCATATCTGCTTATGAAGTTTAGAACTTGTTGTCTATTCCCTTGTTAAATAATCTAATCTCCACACCACAGTGCTTATTGTCTGTGTTACTGCTATGATTTGGATTTTTGTGTTGTTGTACTCTAGGGATCTGCTTTGACTGAATATTTTGCCCTTAATATGGTACTATTAAGAGGGGGTGAAACTGTGGGTTGGGTCCTGGTGGGATATTTCAGGGCTTTGGGAGTATACACTCGGGAGGTAGTTCTCATTTAGCCCCTTAATTCTCAGATGAATATTATTATAATAAAAGCAAGTCCAATCTGTTCTTTTTTTCAACCTGTACTCACTTGCTTGTTCTCTCATGTGCTTTGGCATTTCTATCTAACACATGAGGATATGCAGCAAAGAGGAAGGTCACATTGATCCATTTGGACTCACACCTCTAAAATTACTTATTAAATAAACATCCTTTTCTACCTCAGTGGAATATTATGGTCATGCACACATGAATAAAAACAAAGGAAGGGACAGGGGAATTATTTGTCTGAGTGATGAAGTTAGGATTGATACACAAACTGGTTCGTCCTTGGTGAGGCTTAGAGATGCATATAACTAAAGCCTGGGCATCTCCAGGAAGAGACAGAGACTTAGCTAGGTAGGACAAAGGAAGTACCCAAGAATCAATGTGGGTAACCTGGCTGTAACTCACAACATTGGGGATACAGAACCTGAAGAAGCCATCTCGTATAGTCAGGAAGGAACCCCAGTGGAGTGGCAGAGACACCAACCTACCCACAAAATATGCAACCCCAAAATTATCCTGTCTACAAGAAATGCAGGCATGGGAGATAGAGCAGGGCCTGAGGGAATAGCCAACCAATAACCAGCCCAACTTGAGACCCATCCCATGGGCAAGCATCAATCCCTATTAAAGATATTTTATTATGCTTGCAGACAGGAACATATTGTCCACTGAGAAGCTCCACACAGCAGCTGATTGAGATATCTGAGCAGATAAAGGCATCCACAGCCAAACAGTGGATGGAGCTTGGAGACTCTTATGGAAGAATAGAAGGAAGGATTATGGGTTCTGAAGGGAATAGGAATTCCACAGGAAGACCAACAGAGTCAAGTAACCTGGACCTGTGTGGCTCTCAGAGTCTGAACCGCCAACAAATGAACATACAGGGGCTGGACCTAGGCCTCCCTGCACATATGTTGCAGATGTACAACTTGGTCTCTAAGCAACTGTAACAGGGGTAGTTGTCTACTGGGAATGTATCTCAAAAGCTTTTGCCTGTCTATGGGATATGCCCTAGCTGGGCTGCCTTGTCTTAGCCTCAGTAGGAGAAGAAGTTCCTAGCCTAGGAGAGACATGAAGTACTGAGGTTGGTGATATCTAGGTGACCCCCACCATCTCATAGGACAAGGAGAGGCAGAATGAGGAAAGGATTGTGGCAGGATGTGATCAGGAGGGGGCAGTGAAAGGGATGTAAAGTGAATAAGAAAAAAATGCCTGCTTTTGAGTGTTCTGGCAATTTTGAGTTCTACTGTTGAGTTCCAAAAACCTTATCACCTAGTATTTATAAATTATTGTCCTAAAGTAGATCAGAAGCAGAATATTTGAGTCTGAGGCAACTTAAAACATCCCACAGGAGGTGTCAGTGGGTGGATGTGTAGGGGAAAACCCTCCTAGAGGCAGGGGGAGGCTGGATGGGATAGGGGGTTTCCCGGGTGTGTATGTGTGGGGACTGGGAAAGGAGATAACATTTGAAATGTAAATAAAGAAAATATCCAATAAAAAATTAAAAAAATAATAATTTGGGAAATAGAAAAAAAGAAAAAGAAGAATGGAATTCACTATCACTTTGTGTGTTGCTGGGTGATTGTGCAAGTACATGAGTGTGAGAGAGATATATATGTACATATGCCTGTTTTTGCATGCAGGAGAATAAGTATGAGGGGGCTGTATGCACATGTGATATGTGTACATGCATATGAATGTGGATAAGGTCTATGTCCACACATATGCATATGGTTGTATGTGCATGGGTAGGAGTATGGGAGAGATATATGTGCGCATGTAATATGTGTGCATATATATACATGATGCAGATGTATATACACATCTGTGCACATGTTTGTAGGTGCATGTGTATGAATTTGGACAGATGTATGTGAACCCATGTGTATATGTGTTCTTCAGGTAACATCCATCATGTTTGGTTTTCTTTTATTTGTTGCTTGTTCATAATTATTTATTTTTATTTATTTTACTTTCTACCTAGCCTGAATGTTGCCAAATGGCTAGGTTGGCCAGCCAGTGAGCCCCAGTGACCAATCTGTCTTCCCAGAGCAAGGTTAACTCACAAGGTACCAAACCTGGCATATTTACACATGAACACTGGGTGTTAAATTCAGAACTCAGTACTTGCAAGGCAAGCATATGAACAAATGAAACAGCTTTCAACATAACTATTTTTTTTCTAAAAAGAAGACTGTCTCTATTTTCTTTTTAGATAACAAATAAAATTGCAAACCCTTCTGTTAAATCCTGGTCACTAGGGATATAAACCAATCCTTCAGCCAACTATGGCTAGGTGAAATAATTCTTTTTTTCCATAGATTGAAATCTATTTTCTCTCTCTCACTCTCACTCTGCCTGTCTCTGTCTGTCTGTCTATCTCTCTTCCCTCATCTGTCTGTCTTTCTCTCTGTCTCTCTGACTCACTTTCTCTTTCATTAACGATATTTTGTGATCTGTGGTATGCACATTCTATTGATCTGTAATTTATAATGATTATTTTATCATTTTAGGGCTTAAATGTTAACCACAAAGATTTATTCAATTATTCTCTTGTGGAGAACTGCTAAAGAATCACTTTTTAGATTTCATACTAATCCTCTATTTTCTTTTCTTTCTAGCTCTGCTATTACTCGTTACTACATAGATCCATGTAAGTCTGGGGTATGGAAAAATACAGGCTAAATCAAATTGACCAGAGTTTCACTATGTCTTTTGGACTAACCTGGAACTTGTTATATAAACAAGACTGGACATGAGCTCACAAAAACTCTTGTCTGTCTCTGCCTATCTTGTGCTAGGACAACAGGAGTGTGCCAAAGTAGTAAACTCAAAATCACTTAATACAAACAAAAGACCTTACTAATCATGTGTTCTACATATAAAAGCCAGTCTGTATGCATCCAGACCATCCACAGAATCCCCTACCCTGGCCCCTGTTTCTGATCCTGAATCCTAATCTTGCACCTCTCCCCTTCCTGTTGTTTCTGCAGTCTTAAACCAGGCCCATGTGTTAGCTTTTTGTCACTATAACAAAATACTGCAGATAAGCATTTAAAAGAGGAAAATATATTTCAGGGTCTCTTTCTGACCATCAAGGTTTCTTTCCAGCATGGTAAAAAATTTATACAAAGGCAGCCAGTAAGCAAAGGGAGGGTAGAGACAAGATATAATCCCAAAGGCTACACCTCCAGTGTCCTATTATCTTCGGCCACTAGAAGACTAACAATTTAATGCAACAATCATTTAGAACATATCTCTCACCAAAATTGTAAATTCTCAGAACAGCTTTCCTTGCTACTGCCAGAAACTTTGAAGTCTTTTTTCTCCTTTCTCTGCCTCCACTACTTGAATACCTTAGTGAGGTGCTAGCAGTGTGGCTGCATTTTCAAAGCGTAGACTTGACCTATAAATCTACTTGAAAAAAAAAAATGGTCTAGAAAGCTTGTACAAAGCTTCTGCCAAATTACAGCAAGGAAAACAATTTTAAAATGTAAAAATATAACTAAAACCTAACATGGATTTACAGTATATCATTGCAGATGTACAGACAGTGATCTAGCCATAGTGGAGTACAGAGGCAGCTAAAATGAAGAGGTGCATCTGAAGGTAAGGATGAGGGGCATCTCCTAGTGGACACCATGCTAGTAAGTGAAACACTCCATATGGACATGGCTCAGTAGGCAACATCACCTACAAAGACCTGGGTTCAATTTTCTAGCACCAGGTAAAAAGCCAAGCATGCCTGATTTTGCCTCTATCCCCAGAACAGTGCGGTATAGACAAGTGGATCTATCAGTTCAGCTGGCCAGCTTACTCTAACACAAAGCTTCTGGTTCAGTGATAAGACAATATCTCAAACAGTGATATGGAGCGTGATAGAGAAAGACAGTCACGTCCTGCTGTAGTTTCCACATGAAATTACATAGTCACCCTTATACTCACATGCATGTGTTACACATGCAATATGCAAAGTAAATGTATTGCTTTGGTGTTATGATTGTGATAAGACTTGAAAGAACAAAATTCTTATACATTAACAGTGGTGAAGTGAGAGAATAGAAACAGCATTTTCTGGTTCCATTGTGCGACTGCGAGTTAAACTTTAGGAAATCGTAAGTGCTAGGCAAGCGCTGTGCTATTTTCTCAGCTTTAAAAAGAGTAGTTTAACATTTACAAATGTCTGTACCATTCATTGTACTTTGTAGTTCGTCTGGAAGTCATGTATTTCATCACAACAGAAACTAATATGAGTATATCCTTGGAGCATGAAATAAGTAACTGCAGAATCTTTTAAACAAATTAAGACAGATCCAGGGTGGCCAATGATAGACTACTGAGAGGCCAGGGTTGTATATGTAGAAGTCATTGGCTGAAGCACCTTCACACAGCAACTATATTTTGTTTGTATATATATTTTTATATGTGTGTAGTGTGTGAATTTGTGTGTGTGACTTTTTGCTTGCATATGGGTACATATAGTAGATGCGTGCTTGAGGGTATGTGTATATATTTGTACATGCATGCAAAGGCCAGAGATTAAGCTCTGGTGTTTTCTCTCAGTGTTTACAACTTTACTGAGTCAGGATCTCTCAACTGGACTAGAACTGATTGATGCTGATAGAGATGATTTAGGCATTTTTCTCCACGTCACTCATGCTGATATCACATGTGATCTGTCATCCTCACCCAACAGTTAAATGGGTGTAAGGAATCCTCATCCTTGCGTACCAAGAACTTTATGCACTTAGTGATTTTTTCCAGGCCTGTGCATACATTTCTTATTTTGTTATTAGATGATAGTAAAGAAAAACACATCCAAGTGGGAAATAGTCTCAGCTTGGAGATCGAACTAAGTGGACAAAACTAAGATGAGCAGAGGTGGCATAATGCCTGAACAGGAGGCCATTTAAACTGCATGACAGTCAGTATTTCAGTGGACTTTCCAGATAAAATATGGGGTTATTTCCAAGTCTCAGTTCCCATAGCAACCACAGACAGTATATTGACGGTTCCCTTTATATAAAAACCTGGAGGCTTAATGAATCCCCTCATTTTCACTTAGAATATAGCAGGCATTCTTATCTACTTTGCTTACTTCTATGACTTCTATAAGAAAAATTAAATAGGTAAGGCTGGTACACCTCTAGAATGAAACCTATCTGGTAATATATTCTTAATGACCACCATTCATTAGGGTCCTCTATTGATTGGTGAAAAATTTTAAAGTTATTTTTAAACATTAACATAACTGGCTCTTCTGTCTAAAGAAATAAGCCCAGTAGTTAAGTGTTTGCCCATGTGTCTGCACTATAGCCCAGTCTTTCATCCAGATATGATGTTAACTGGTAGTTACCTCTCGAAAAATCCTCAGGTTGAACCAACCTAAAGAAAGCCATTTGTTAAAGAATATATCACAACAAAAACACTCACTCTGTTTCTATAAAACATCAGGAAATAGCTCCTTACTGTTAAGCCACATTGCCAGTTTCCATAACAGACTAGACAAACAGGACTGCTCTTAATGAGTCCTTTTAGTTTCCAAATGATCAGATGACTGATGCTCTACAAGACTTTTTAAGTTATGTGTATAGATACGTGTCTGTGAGCATACACATGTAATTGTGGATGCCTGCAATGGCTGGAAGAGGCTGTTGGATCCCTAATGCAGGACTTACAGTAGTGAGCTGTCTAACATGGGTGCTAGGAACTAAACTCGGGTCCACTGTATGATCAGTGAGTGCTCTTAACTACTGAAAATTTGTCCAACCCCAGAATAATGCTCTGTAGATTAATCTGTGTGTATGTGTACTTTATGTTCCCGTTTTAAAGAATTTGTATTCCTTCTCCAAGCAGTTTAAGGTCAAATTTGATTTCTATATGGTTTCCTTAGAGACCAAAAAAAAAATTTTTTTTTCAAAAGTCTTCAGAAATACAAGCTGATTAATGTAAGCTGTTTCAATGATGCTCACACATTAGAAATCAGTTATGTTGCCTTCCTTAGTCTTATACGATTAATTAGCAGCCAACAGCATTCATCTTATTGTAGTCAGATAGCTTTTTTACAAAAGCATTTGAAATCTACTTCTGTACTTCTCTAGTCTACCAATTATCCTAATCCCACTTTACCCCCCC
>JADRCC010306873.1:0-12803 GCA_019843855.1 Hylomyscus alleni | reverse complement strand
GTGTGTGTGTGTGTGTGTGTGTGTGTGTGTGTGTGTGTGTGTGTGTGTGTTTACAAGATAATAATCAGGAAAGAAAAAGGAAAAAAGTTGAAAATCGGGGAAGATGTATGAGAGGAAGGTGAATGGGCACAGTCAGAGGGCATTATTTGGATTTATAAAATATGACATTACCAATGACTTTGTATAGTGCTAATGGAAAGATGCTAAAAACAACACATTTGAGTATGATCAACTCGGAGGGAGCAGTGTTGTCTGCAGTAACAAGAATTATGAAACAGGTAAATTCTATGCAAAGGGGAAGATGGTGGACATCTCTTCACATTTCAAAGCCGAAGCTGAGTGGAACAGTCTCTCCCACCATATCACCTTTGTGCAGAATTAGGAGAGTGACTGAAAAGAAATAGATATACCTCAACCATCCCAAGGGGTAAAAAAAAAAACAGTTGTTTATTAAACCTGGTCTCTAAAAGTCCTATTAGAACAAAATGTCAGTGCGGTAGCACCTCGTGAAGTACTTAGTATCTTGGAGATTAACAAACTCTGTTGAATAAATGGGTTTCAGCCTTTGTGAGCTTCAGTGACTGCACAGACGCTGACGATCCTGCCAACGAAGAATGCAGCAGAGATGCAAACATGCTGACTACCATCATAAGCATGCAATCTAAGCAAGTGATTACAGAAAAGTTGGTAGATCATCCTCCATTGGTGGGACTGCAGTGGGGAATTGCAGTGAGAGAATACCCCTGACAGTGCAAAAGAAATGTTCAGACACAAATGGATGATGAGTGAGGCTGGGATGCAGAGAACAGCAGTGATACATGGAGGGAGGACAACAGTTAAGAACAACAGAAGTGAATGAGACATCATTTCACACAGTGAAACATCCTTAAAATTTTGGCAAGTCATCTAGGGGAAAGGTTGGGGGTTGATGCTGCAAAATTGTAGCATGCCACAAGACCACAACATGTCTTGTCATGGTTAAACTCCACTGACAACTTGCAAAGGTACTCTAAATCAATCTGTGCTATGCACTAAAATTCTAAACCCTAGCAATAACCCTATTGTAATACTCCTATTGTTCCTGTTTTTGTAAATTAAAAAAAACAAACAAACAAACAAAAACCAGACATAGAGAAAATGAAAGCAATTCTTGTGAGTGAAAACATCAATAGTAAATAAGGTATCTATGCACTAAAACGCTCCTTGACTATGGTCCTATGAGCTACAACATTTGTCAAAATATATAGGAGCAGTGCCTATCTGTGTCCACAGATACTAGCTCATCAGACCTGGACCCAACTCTTCAGATCGTAAAGTGGCTCTGTCAACCATCTTCATCCTCATTATACCACCCATTCAATAAGATTTCTGCCTACCTAGAAACACAAGTGATTCTTATCTGTGTCCCTCGTCAAAGATACTCTGACCTCCACCCCTTAGAATCAGCCCCCAAACTCAGTCCTAATCCTATTCTACCATGGTCTTAGGTAGTTTGTCTAATTACCCATAGAACCAGCTCATGTTAGCCCTTGGTGAAAGGTTCAGTCACATTAGTCAGAACTTCTACCATTAAAACAGTCCATGACCTGTATCCAAACCAAATCTGGTGGGTGAAAGATAGTCCCACCCACTCACATATGTACTGAGGAACCCAGTGAAAGACACTTTCACAGTCCTCATAACAGGTCTACTTCCTGTTGAATACCAAGACCAACTTCCTAAAGTTGTAACCCAAAGTAACTTTGCAACCCAATCTTATTCCTTCTGGCCATTATTTCAGAAGTAGTCCCATACACTTCAACATTTGTAAAATCACACCCCTGATTAATGGGTCTTCCAACCATGAATCCATCCAGATTAAGAATCAGGAAAAGCCACATGGTATGTCTCAACTGCTAATAAATGACAATCCTGAAGACAGTGCCATCACCAAAATATCAGGCAAGGAAAAAGTCTATGCCTACTGAAACAAGTCTGTAAGAGCAGGAAGAAATAGTCTCTGTTAAATGTACAGAAAACTATACAAGACTACATAGATCACAAAGAAGCAAACAAGCATTATATCACCACAGGAAACGAAGAGTTCAAGTAACCAACAGCCAATCTGCAAGAGCTCTACAAACTTTCTGGAAAACAGTCCAGAAAAAACACAGGTAGGTAACAATATCAGCACAATAATATATGGACAACAATATTACTATCAACATAGAGATATGAATCATGAAAAGCAACCAAACTGAAACGTGCATCAGAGTAATAAAGTGAGTTAAATGAAAAGTCCAACAGAGTTCCAACAACAGATGTGATCAAGAGGAAGAAAGATCACAAACTCAAAAGCAAGTCAGTTGAAATTATACAAGAGGAGAAAAAATGTAAAGGAATTGAAAAAGTCCATAAGACTTGTTGAATTCCAAGACCAAAAATAACAACTGTACTGAGAGTCTCAGAAAGAGAACAGAAAGCAAAATGAAGACATAGATATCTAGGTACACAAAGCTCTAAAGTCCTTAAGTTAGGCTCATCACAAAAAGGACTTCACTGAGACACACAACCACACTGACAAAAGTCAGAAAAGAATTAGAAAACAGCAAGAGAGAAATAAATCATCACATTAAAACAAAACAAAAAACAAAAACAAAAAAACATGGATCAGGTTGTCAGTGACTTTCTCATTACAAACTCAACAGTCAAGGAGAAAACCATAGGCTATGTTTATAGTGCTGAAGGAGAAAAAGATAACCATGCACACGCACACACACACACAGAGAGAGAGAGAGAGAGAGAGAGAGAGAGACAGAGACAGAGACAGAGACAGAGACAGAGACAGAGACAGAGAGAAAGAAACAGACAGAGACAGAGAGACAGAGAGACAGAAAATCACAACTAGCCTTATAAGAAATTCTAAAGGGAGGTTTTCGAGTTAAACCAGAAAGAAAATAATACTAAAGCTATGAAGTATAAAATTTACTGGTAAAGATAAAAGTATAATAAAATCTGGAATATTCTAATATAAATTTTATAAATAATTTTAAAGTACATGTAGTAATTAAAGACATAAATATCAAAAATGTGTCAATTGATGTATAACATAAAAGATACAAATTGTGACATAAAAATTGTAAAATGAAAAAAGAATAAGAGTGGTTGTTGTATGCAAAGTTATCATCAAATTCAGATAGATTGATATAATTTACATAAGCTTCATAGGCAAAATAGAAAGGAATCAAGACATCAATAGTAATAATAATGGTAAATTACAAACAAAGATAGCAAGGGGGAATAGCAAGACAAATATAAAAAAACAGAAAATAAGTAACAAATGTCAGGTTGGTACATAGCAGTAATTCCTTTAAATGTAAATGGATTAAATTCTTCAATCAAAACACAGAGTGACTGAGTAGATTTTCTTTTTAAAGAAGCAAACCCTTCTTCAGCTGAAAAACAGAGTCTCAAAGGAAAGGATAGACAAAAATATATACCAAGTACATTGAAGCAAAAAGAGAATAGAAGCAACTATGCTAATTTACAGCAGACAAGTTAGGTGAGAGTAATTGGAGAAGACACTCAATATTGACCTCTGGTCTCTACACTCTCCCACATGCACTCACATATACACAGAGAGACACACACACATGTGTACAAATACAGAAATGTTCACATTCATACACCACACACACATAGACACAACCACTCATAAACAGTAAAACTCAGCTTTTAATAGAATAAAATATCATATATCAAATATCATATAAAATATCAGCTTTTAATAGAATAAAATAGATATCTACCAGATAGGTTAATCTAAAAGAACATTATGCGCATTGTGCTAGGAGAAATAAGACAGAATAAGAACACAAACCCTGGGTGAACTTAGTTTATTTGATGTCTTCCCTCCACCCCTTTTGAAATGGTATCTCACTATGCAGAGCAGCCTGGCTTCAAATTTATGGCAATGATTTTCCCTCTGCCATCCAAGTACTCGCAATTGAAGACATCTGCCACCACACTTAGCCCTGGAATCCTTTTTTTTTAAGATTTATTTATTTTTATTTATATGAGTATACTGTAGCTATATGTGTCTAAACATAGCTACACATAGCTATGTTTAGACACACACCAGAAGAGTGCATGAGATCCTCCCATTACAGATGGTTGTGAGCCACAATGTGGTTGCTGGGAATTGAACTCAGGACCTCTGCAAGAGCAGTTACTGCTTTTAACCGCTGAGCCATCTCTCCAGCCCCAGCCCTGGAATCTTAAAAATTTTAAGAAAATAAAATTAAAATTAAAATTATCAAAATTTTACAGAAGCATAGTGGGTGAGTAGTTATGAGGAAGCTAGGGGTGGCGTAAATGAGATGGTGTTGTTCAAATGTCCAGACCTCCAGTCAGTAGCCTGAGTTCTGGGTACTAAGTGTGGGCAGTGGTGACTCAAATATACTGTTCACTTGAAAGTTCCAAACTGAATCTTAAATGCTCCCAAAACAAGTTAATGATGTAGATTAGAATATGTGTTAATTAGCTTGAATACAACAGTCACCTCACAACTTCATGTTGTACACTCTAAGAATACATGGTTTTACCTAGCCCGAATAACACTGGCAAGCAAGAACTCCAGACTGAATTCATAAACACATGGTGTTTATAATTTATCTGTAAAGTCACCAGTTGTGCAATGTTTATGCCTCTAACTGGAAGTCAGACATGAGAATGAGTGTGATGAGAAAAGATGAGAAGAGGAGGGGAGGAGATGGGAGTGGAGGAGAGGGCAGGGGAGGAGAGGGGAGGGGAGGAGAGGAGAGCTCAGAAAATGGAAGGAAAAGATTTGGACCCTGTGAGTCTGAGGGAGCCCTGGGATGATGTGACTCAAAACTAAATCCAGGGTAGAAGACCTAGACATGGCAAATAATACCACTCAAGGCAACAAGAAGAGTCTGAGCTTTTCGGGATCCACAATGTGCAGAGCCTGATGGGGTAATTGCTAGATTTAGGGAGGGTAGAGAGAGGGTACAATGGCGAAGATCACTAGCAACCAAACATTTCTTCCCCTAAACCAGCAGCTAGCTTAATACAGCTTACGAGGACTGATAAGGACAGGACCGGGTAAATTTTTTGTACCTTCCTGGATGAGTTGGGAAACTCCAGGTCAAATTTCAAATCTCTTCAATCTGCACCATGGAGCCTCACAAATGGTGTTGGACATTGACTACAAGCTAGGATAAAGGCTTGGTGACACCAGACATGACATTTCCACTCTAAGTGTAACAAATGCTTAAAAATGGATGTTAATTTCAGTCATGGAAGAGTTAGTTAAGTTTCTTAACATATTTATGGCTAAGCCATCTATCCTGCCCCCTTAACATATTTCTGAATGATAGTATGGTCTTGGCATAACTCAACCTTTGTCTTTGCACTAGTATGAACTGGGATTTACTTTGGAACATGGTTCCTTTCATGCAACTCCTAGATTTGACTGCCTGGTCAATACCATCTTGTCTTGTTATAGGAACACCCCAGTAACCCCTAGATTTCTATCACATGGATCAGAAACATCTATCTAGTGTTCTATGGGTGATAAATTTAGCTTTAGACAATCCTCTGACTTTGGGTTACTACTCCAAACACAGCTTTGAACAAGGATGCCCTAACCCCTTCAAGCTGTTCCAGGCATGCCCATGTTCTGATTCTACTTTATGGCCAATGAGATAAGATAACCTTTCCCAGAGCACTGTCTTAACTAAACTTTCTCCTACCATGAATACACAAAGGTAAATCTTAAAAGAAAAAAAAAAGCCTCATTGAAGGTTTTGACCTGTGTAATCACCAAAAATTTTGTAACCTGTGTGTATTTTTATCCCTGTATATTTAAAATGCAAAAAAATAAACAAACCTATAGCCCAATAAAGCCAAGATATACAAGTATTGTTAACATTTTTATCATAAATGTCTTAGTTAGGGTTTTACTGCTGTGACAGACATATGACCAATGCAACTCTTATAAGGACAACATTTAATTGGGGCTGGCTTACAGGTTCAGAGCTTCAATCCACTATCATCAAAGGAGGAACATGGCAGCATCCAGGCAGACATGGTGTAGGAGGAGCTGAAAGTTTGACATCTTCATCTGAAGACTGCTAGAAGAATACTGGCTTTCAGGTAGCTAGGATGAGGGTCTTAAAGCCCAAGCCCACGGTGACACACCTACTCCAACAAGGCCACACCTTGCTCCAACAGGGCCACAACTTCTAACAGTACTACTCCGTGGGCTGAGCATATATAAAGCATCACAATAAATTACTACCCATTTTCCTTTAGAATGCTTTTTCCCCTTGAGGCTTTGTCTAACTATGTAGCCTGTCCTAGCCTGGAATTGGTAAAGTGGCTCAAAGTTAATCTCAGAATAGACTTTTCTTCAGCCTCTCAATTGGTGGGATCAGAGTCATGGATCAACTGACCCTTAGGACACATGGACAGCATTGATGCTAGCATAGAGTAAGTGGAATCTGGGAGCTAGACTCTCAGAAAGACTAATATTTAAAATTGGAAGCACTGATTTATTCTCTTGTAATTATAGTAAAGAATGTTTTCTTTTAAAAAAAATAATGTTTACAGATTTTTTTATTTTGTGTGTGTGTGTGTGTATCCTTGGAGGTCAGGGGCACTGGATTCTCCTAGAGTTGGAGTTACAGGTGGTTGTGAACCACCTAATAAGGGTGCTGGGAATTGAACTTGGGTTTTCTAGAAC
Source organism: Hylomyscus alleni (assembly GCA_019843855.1). NCBI lineage: Eukaryota > Metazoa > Chordata > Mammalia > Rodentia > Muridae > Hylomyscus > Hylomyscus alleni. The sequence continues at coordinate 6,058 of JADRCC010306873.1, read as the reverse complement.
AGCAAGTACTCTTTGCCACTCTATTACCCAATCCCCAATTTTTTTTTAGTATATTTGTATTAATTCTTTGAGAACTTCATACAATATATTTTTATCCTAGTCACACCCTCCCCTCCTCCAATCCCTCCCAGATCCATGTGTACCTCCCTACACCCCAACTCTATGTCCTCTATTATTTTAATAACACACTGAACCAAATGTGTTCTGCTTATAGACTACTGGTCCACTCATGAACTTTCTGAGGGCCGCATCGTTAAAGAAAATTAACTTTTCCTTCTGTAGAAACAGTAAACTGTCCATAGCTGCTCAGGGTAAGAACACATGAATGCTTTTCTTCCCCATGCTGCAATGGCAAGAGGGTACCAATCTTGCGCTGGTCTTGTGCATATTATCACAGGTGGCATGAGTTCATGAGCACAGGGATCCTGTCATGTCCAGAAGGCACCGTTGCACAGTGGTATCCCCTGACTTAGGGCTCTGAGAACATTTCCACCCCTCTCTCATGGTGTTCCCTGGGCCTTGGAAGAAGGGATAACATACAAGTCCCATTTGTGACCTAGCATTCCACTGACTCTTACTCTCTGCATTTTGACCCATTGTAAGTCTCTAGGTTTATTACCATTCACTGTACAGAGGAACTTCTCTGATGAGGTCTAAGAGCTACACTAATCTCTAGGTATGAAGGCCCCCAATTAAAGAAGAATTTGATACTAGGTCCATTTTATGGAATAATAACAGTAGGCTCACCCCTGGGGCCTATGAACTCCCTGTCCATTGGATTTTGGCCAGAGTTACAGTTCCAGACACCTGTTTTCTCTTGTGGAGCAGGCCTTAAATACATTCAGAAAGAGGTTGATTTCTTGTTGAATATTTCTGCAATATTCCTGCTACTATTTCACCCATGGGCACCCATTGCCACACTACTGATTATTGGAGTTCATATGGTTCAAGGCTAGGTAAGACAGTGGGTGACCACGCCCTTCTAGCAGTATGCAAGCTAGCAAGCAGGGAAGAAGCTTTCTGGTCAGTATCAACTTCATTTCTCATCCATGTTCTGTGACCAAGATGCATGGTGTCTCGAGCAACAGGGTCTCACCATCAACTTTTTGTGGGCAGCCAAGAGCAATTGCAATAGCCTATATTATTCTCAGTGGGACAGCTCTGATAAAACAACTTGACAGGAAGCATTACATATCTGCTTTTGAAAGTTTTTGACTACTTGTCACATACATCCAATGCCCTGTGGCCATCCCCCCACTTACCCACTCCCCTCTCCCTCCTGTTCATTCTATTCCTCCCAGTCACTTGGGAGAAGGTTTTAGTTAAAGGTGTGGCCCCAAGTATGTTCACAGGTGGATGGCCCATACCCAGTAGTATATGAGCAGCACAAATTAATCCTGGTGTGTTATTTTTTTAAAACAGAGGACACAGGGTTGGGGATATAGGGATGTGCAAATGGATCTGGGAAGGATTGGAGGAGAAGTAGGGAGTGACTAGGATCAAAATATATTGTATGACATTCTCTGCTGCTGACCTGTGGTTTTCTGTGTGCCTGTCTTGCACAGAAGTGCTATTTTTTTTTTACCTGATAGTCTTAAAATCTAGAAGCCTCCTTTTAACATAATCACCTCTTTAAAAGCCCCTCTTCCACTCTACACACTCTGAGGATCCATGATTCAGGCTTCAATAGCTAAATGGGGCCATGATTGAGCCAGTAGTAATTGTCTGCTCTCAACTTTGGGTTAGAGCCATAGCCACAGCAGAAACAGGCGGGCTTTTGGGAAGCAGGTTATTTCAAGTTAGTCATTTGGAGACACTACCCAGAATCTTTCAGATCAATGGTCTGCTGTGGAATATATAGAAGCATAAGATCCTATTTATGGAGTCTAAGATCTACACAGCCTCCTAATTAGAGCCATGCAATTCCTTGTATCTTAAGAACATGAGCAAGATTTAAAAATCATATCTAATCAGAGTATTACCCAGTATGGAATCCAGCATGTGCTTTACGGAATCAAACCTTCATTGCTCTCTTTTGTGTCTCAGGCTGATTTGGGTTTTTGTTGTTGTTGTTGTTGTTGTTGTTTTTCATTTTGTTTTGTTTAAAGTCTTTCATTTGCTTTTGCCCTGGGCTCTAATTCCCTGGAGTGGGAACTACTTTCTCTAAAGCATATACAATCTTCCCAGACATTAATAAAGGTTGGGTGGTAGAAAAAAGCATACCCTTTCAGATTCTCTGCTTTTTCATCAAGTCCTGATTTCCTTAAGGCCAAGTTCTTGTTGCTGACCTCAGTCTAATAATGACCCACCCCAGGGAGAGGTATGCAGTAATGTCATGACCGGACCTAGAATCCACATTTGCCTCTCTTTGCTTTAGAATAATGTGTTTGTGCAACAGGGATCCTGGATGGCCAAGCCTTTGTTAGACAACAGATTCATTTCCGTATAAAACCATTCACTGGGGGATAACACTGAGGGTTTTTTTTTTCTCTTCGAAAACATTTTTTCATTGTTTCTGAAACAAAAATCAGCTGTTTTTAAATCCTTTTTTTTTTTCGTGACTATTTCATGTCACTGACTGACAATTGTTGCATCCGATAACATACTGGCTTTGCACAGAGAACCCATATACTGAAAGGATTGTTGCTTAAATAAATAATTAAAAGATTTGCCCAGCAGCTGCTGAATTTCCACATTTAATAAATAAACAGAGATGATGCTTGGAATTCTTTGAAATCTCTGAATTTGTACAAATGAACAGCTAATTGTATATTTTTTGTTTTTAATTGTGCATCATAAAAGTGGACTTTAGAAATATAATATTAATGTATTTGGAGTTAGGGAGATGGCTCTGCCTGGCAAGTAAAGTCCCAGCCTTGCAGGCATGAGCATGAGTTTGTATCACCAACATGCATGTACAGGCAAACATGGTGGTCCACATCTATTACTTTAGCACTGGGAGTCTGGTGGTAGGATCAGAGACAGAGCAGTACCAGGAGCTCATTTTAACCAACTTTTGAGTTCCAGGTTCAGTGAGAAATCATGTCAATAAATAGATGATAGATAGATAGATAGATAGATAGATAGATAGATAGATAGATAGATAGATAAATAGATAGATAGATAGGGTAAGGAGTGACAGAGAGGATACCTGAAGTTGAGCTCTGACATCCACATGCATGAACACCCACAAGCATGCCCTCATGCATATACTATATACTCACGCATTTAAAATAAAATTATGCACACACCCCCATATATGAGTATCTGTGTCCACTGCTGCAAAGGAACAACACAGGACACACGTAAGGCCAGAATCCAAATTCTCTGGAGAGCTAAAGCGCATAAATATAGAACAGCCGCACACTTCACAGGAGTCACTACATAGTTGGGAAACTATGCGCCAGTTAAACAAAGAAACCAAACACATAGGGCCTGCTACATTTAAATATTTAAGTGCCACCTTCAAACAAATCATCCCGTAGCCTAGAGGATTTCCAAGGCAAGAAGCAGAGTTTTTTTTTCTTTCTTTTTTTTTTTTTTTAACAGAACACCTTTTCTTCCCCCTGAGAATCTGAACTTCACACAATAATGCTTTTCATGACTGGGCTTTCTCCAAATGTTTTCCACTTCTTAGAGCTTACATTGTTTTGTAAGAATAAACTGTAACTTTTCCAAAGAGCCTCTTTCTCCCACTCAGCTGCCCCGAGGGAGTTAGAGAGATTTTGCACACAACTTATTTTCGTTTCTCTCTCCCCAGAAATGATCAAATAAGGACTGTTTCCCCACCGACATTTCGGGGCAAAAGGATCTCTGACCAGTGTGACTCTAGGCACCGCCATCTCTTCTCTTTCCTGCTCTGGCCGGTCTAGGGAGTTGGGCGTGGGAAGGTTATTTAACAAATACCAACTGTGTACACATCAAGGTTCCAGCAGATCTATATACTCGGGATGGCTGCTCAGTGCTAAGCCAGTCGGGAGGAGTACACTGGCTATCTCTCAATTCTTCCACTAACGAATGATCATGTTCAACAAATACTCTGGGATCAGACCCATCTCTCTTCAGCGATGGCCCTGTCTTGCCACCAAAATAGACACTTGCTTGCTGCGTGAGTGTCAGCATCCTGGTTCAAACAAGGATACAGCATATTGCATATTCTTTACTATTTTGGAGTTGCCATGGCAGAGAGAGAAGAGATATTTTTGTTGATGGAATGTCTTGACGGAGCTCCTTATTTTGGCCTGGCTGACTTTCTGACGCAGGTTTGCAGATCTATGTTAAAATCCTGCCATAACTTTTTGTGGTCGCTATCAACATTCCATGATCCTCAAAAGAGGATTGATTACGTTATTAACCATGTAAGTAAGTACATGTTCAGGATTTAAAGATAAAAGTTTTCAATGAGAGAGACGGATGAAGTGTCAGAATTTTAATGAGCTCTCAAACTATCAGCCTCAACTCCTGGCCATTTCTCAGTCCTGCCCCCTTCCTTTCATCCATCCCACTTGGTCTTCTCATTATTTGTTTCTGCCTTATCATTTTAAAGCAGAATTGGTGTGTTAGATTGAGCTGGGTTAGGGTGTAATTTAGAAAGCAACTGTAGTAGCTTAAAATAACAAAGTTTCCATTTTTTTTCCCTAAACACCGGATATCCTTTGTGGGTCAGTCAGGGGCCTTGCTTTGCTTTGCCTCCCTCTGGGAATCAGGTTTTTGAAGTGGCTTCCATCTGAAAAGGAATTGAAACTCCGGACTGTGGGACGAATTGGCCCATTGCCAGACTTTGTCTGACCTGGGAGCTAATACTGCTTTTTTTTTTCCTTTCATGTTTTTAAAGAGTCAAGACTTCTTTTGGAAGAAGAATATTCTATAGCATGTGAAAAGTACATAAAATCCAAATCTCTGGGTCCATAGAAGTAGACTCAGTGGATCTCAGCAGTCATGTTTGCTCCTGCTCGAATGGCTGGGTCTGTACTCCAGCAGCAGAGATATAAAGCTGCAAGAGAGAACCGAAGGTCTGCAGAAGTCTAAAATACCTATTGTCTGGTACTTTAGGAGGGAAAAGATTTCTTGAATATCTACCTATATCTATTTACACAGCAGGAAATTGCATGCATGAGTTTTAGTCGTTTTTATCTTTTTATTTCTAAAAGGTGCATTTATTTGGGTTATTGAGTGACCTACAAGTCAGTTTGAACAATTGAAAAGCAAAAGGGATTTGATTTACAAACTTCTAATTTGTGCCCCAACAGGAATATTTTTAAATGTAAATATCACCAAGCAGAAGAGATGAAATAATAATCATAATTCACTTTGGACCCTTTTGAATGGAAAAGAACAATGGATGACTCATTTAAGAGTATCTGTCCTTTGTATTGAAGGTCCAAACACTACACAACTATCCGTCCAGAGATGGTTCTAGAATAATGATGTACCAAAATTTTGACAAATAAGCTCTCTAATCACATGAGAAGTAATGTTTGAAAAATTAAAACTCAGTGCTTTTCAGAATTCTGCGTTAGAAAGTGGCTTTTGAAAGGTAGGTGGTTAGTGGCCTTTTCCCCTTTCCACCAAGTACAACTATAGGCCACTGATTGCATATATAGGGACACCAAAGTCACATCCACCCACAGTCCTAATATACAACTATTGTATGGGAACTGAGAGCCACACCTATGGAAGTGTCAGTCCTTGAGAGATTCACTCAGGGAAGAGGGGAGGGGTAGCCCTGGAAAGACAGGTACACTGAATAGAGAATTCCAAGGTCTCTAGAGTCAGAACACAGGTAGAAGGAGCTCTGGGCTCTAGAAAAACACATCTTTCTTCCATAAACTTCTTGTCCTTCGAGGAGTGGTACAAACAGCATCCTCTGATGTACTCTTTCATACTTCTGTTATTTTTCTGGGCTAAAATATTTTAAAATTATTTTTTGAAGATACACTATAATTGCATAATCTCTCCCTTCCTTCCCTCCAAACCCACCTTGTTTTTTTTTAAATCATGGCCTCTTTTTTACATTAATTATTAGTGCACACACACACACACACACACACACACACAC
>JADRCC010306851.1:0-21244 GCA_019843855.1 Hylomyscus alleni | reverse complement strand
GTGTGTGTGTGTGTGTGTGTGTGTGTGTGTGTGTGTGTATACATGTGTCTGTGAGGATGAGTGTGCACATGTATCTGCATACATGTGGAGGCCAGAGGCTGTGGTCTACCCACTACCCTTATTGTTCTTTATTGTTATGTGTTTGAGACAGGGACTCCCACCAAACCAGAAGCTCACTGACTCGGCTAGACTGGCTATTCAACAAGCCCCAGAGATCCTCTGTCTGGGGCTTTCCCATAATTGGAATTACATGATCAAGTAACTACACCTGGTTTTTGTTTGTTTGTTTTGCTTTATTTTGTTTTTATTTTTTTCTAGCTGTTAGACATCTGACATAGACACCTAGTCTTTACGCTTACATAGCAAACACTTTAAAAACTCAGTCATTTCCCAAATTCTAGTTATCTACTGTAAACTCAAATTATTTTAGTGTGTGAATGTGTGTAAGTATACATATGCATAGGAGGATGTGTTCATGTATGGAGCCCAAATGTGGACCACTGGGTGTCTTCCACTCTTACTAACCAACTTTATTTTTTAAGAAAGTTCTCTGATCAAGCCTGGAGTTCACTGTATTGGCTTACTTGCTGGTAGGTGAGGTCCTAGGAGTTCTCTTTGTCTCCAAGCATAGATTTATAGACACTTGCTTCCACACCTGACTTTTAAATGCATATTGATGATCTGATATCAGGTCATCATGATTACACAACAAACATTCTACACACTAAGCTATCTCCTCCTAACATTTAAACACTGACTGAATGTTTTCTATATGATAAGCATTTCTCATTTTTAGCAATAATGACAATAACTATGGCAATGACAACAATAATAATGGCAACAGTATTAATAAGTAAAGACAGATCCAGAACAAGAGAAAAGGGACTCTCTTCCAATCTCTTCCATAGGAATTTCCACATGTAGTCTGGAAAATGAATTTAACACATGAATTGTAAATGCATACTTTTATTGAAATAGCTTCATTCTTAAAACTAAGCTACAAAAAAAGGAGAGAGACAAACTTCTCAGAGGCAAAGACTAACACAATTTACAAATAATTGTTTTTCTTAATTGAGTCTGTTTTCAGGTTTCCTTTATGTCTGCCTCTTCTAAAATTAAAAACCACAGCCATGTAGGGACATCTGATAACAATCACATTGACCATCCATTGGACATTTTAGACCTTATCCTTTGAGTGTTGGAAACTTGGGTACCATTGGCTGTTTATAATTTCATAATATGCTTTTTTTTTTAACTCTAACCCTTCTTTAAAAAGGCTTCTTTGTCTTCACCCATCTGCCTTACTCTTATTTCCATGTGACAAAATACCTCAGAAAATAAAACTAAAGTAATAACCTATTATTGCATCTGAGGATAAAATCATTAATGATTCTATAGCCCCATGATCTAATCTCCTTCTGAGGAATTTACTTCTAAGCGGTGTTCTCTTGGGTACCCAGACTTCAATAAATGAACTATTAGAAGTAATTTCAGATCCAAAGTTAATACTATTCCTTAATATTATTGAATTTTATTTAAAGATATTTTTCTGTCTTTTTTTTCTCTAAATATTTGTCATTTTTGTTATCAATATATTAATGTGGATGTGTTTTTTTTTCTTTTTAGGTGAAATTATGAAAATGTATGGCTACATAGTTACCACCTTTCTTTTTGCTTCGCCAACCCAAATTTCCAAGCTAAACTTTTCTTCATAGTTTCCTTTCACCCTTTTAAGACTACTAGGAATTCAACTTTGATGTCTCACAAATTGACTTTGTTCAAATCTAACATCTATATCTTCAAGCCTGTATGTAGATCATTTTTGTTACTGTAGCAAACTGAGACATGCCAACTTTACAAGAAAAGTGATTTATTTTTCTCATTGTTTTAGAAGTTCAAGTTTCTGTTACTTATATCAATTCATCTCTTACAAGGGTTGTCTTGACTATATCATATCACAGTGGAAGTGTTTGTCTTAGGAAGACATTACATTTCAAAATAGTCTCAGAGGGACAAGTACCTTTAAGTGTCTCCTCCAGTGATGCAAGGACTTCCCTCTAGAATCCATGTTGCAAGTGTTCTAGCACATCTCAATACTGTGAATCTGAGGACTAAACTTATGAGATGACAATCTTAGGAAACAAACTACATCCAGTATACTGCAACATGCCATATTTCCTATTGCTCAGAAAACCCAGAAATATTTCCTCACCCTCATCTAATATTCAGTCTTTTATTATTTCACTTCTTACTGCCTATTCGTATCTGTGATTTCAGTTATAGCTTTAAGTTCATATTTTATTGTATAACCATAATCTTAAAAACTTATAACTGTCCCTTTTATGTATCTTTTCTAACATAATGTTTCCAAAATTGTTTTTTAAATCGTTGTTAATCTTTACTTACATCATCTTACAATTTCCATTATTATTGTTGGTGAAAGTCAGTTCAAATATTGTTGTAGCTTGGAAGTGAAGTGTACCCTCCACTGGATCATGCACCTAACTACTTGGTCCAGAGGTGGTAGCACTACTTTGAAAGGCAATAGAAACTCTAGGAGGTAGAGCCTCACTGAGAGAGTAGGTCATCACATTGGAGGGCCTGGAAACTCTAGGGAGTAGAGCCTCACTGGAGAGAGTAGGTCATCACATTGGAGGGCCTGGAAACTCTAGGGGGCAGAGCCTCACTGAGAGAGTAGGTCTTCACATTGGAGGGCCTGGAAACTCTAGGGAGTAGAGACTCACTGAGAGAGTAGGTCTTCACATTGGAGGGCGTGGACAGTTTTGAGCTTCATGTTCCTTTCACAAATCCTTCTCTTCCACCATGGATTGCAAGCATTCTATCAAACTGTAAGTTAAAAGAAAGCTTCCCTCCCTTACATTGCTTCTTGTCAGGTATTTGGTCACTGCAACAAAAAATATAACTAATATAAGTATTATCTTATCAAGGCGATATTTATAGGCATTGTGTCTCATTTCAGTATAACATCTAAAAGAAATCTGCAAATTCAATTGGAAAGTTCATAACACAACAAAATGATAAGTGGTTTGCTTATATTTATCCGAATAAACTATGAATTCTTAGGACCATTCTTTGTTTAACTTTCTTTCCCCTCAATGATTTATATAGACATACACAATCCATCAAGATATCCTGTCAGTTTTATCCTCAAATATTTAAGGATTCTGTTCAGTTTATGCTATGCCTCTGCTTCCCCAGGTTGAACTATTAACTTGAGCATAGACTCCCACAATAATGTTGTAATCAGTGTCCTAGTGTTTTGTCTTGATCTAGATCTCCCTTCCTCATCCACTCCCATATGTAGTGATCACTTAGAAATTGAAATTAGGTCATATTCTTTCCTTATGCAAACCTTTCCACTTGGAGGAAAATCTAAGCCCTCCAACTTCAGGTTCGAAAAACATGACTTCAATTCTAATCTTCTCCCCCTTCTCAGTCTATCCAATTTATCAGTGGTCTTATTTTCTCACTGAATTGTATTGCTCTTGGGGTCTTTATCTGTCCTTTCTGGTCCTAGAAAGCACCATGTGCAACTCCTTTATTTACACTTCTTACTCTATTAAATAGTCCATTCCTCTTTCAAGAACCTGTCCCATGATTGGATCCAATAAGGTGGAAATGCGTAAGCAAAGATGCTTCTGTAGTCTTGTTCCTTAGAAGAGAACTGGCTGTTTAAATTGGATAGTATTTGCTAACAGTTACTATGTTTGAATTCATGGAAATAATTTTGTTGGTTTATAAACTTTATTTTCCATTGTGTGTATTTTGGGGTGAGATAAGATAGGTCAATTTGTATAAGATATTTTATTCTAGAATTCTAAATTTCATTTACATTCTATAAGATACTTAATGCAATTAGCATGAAGATGAGATGAGACCATAGAGAAGTCAATGAGGAGAAAAGAAAGGAGAAGCCAGACAATCAAAGAGCTGCAGAGACAGAATGGGGAGGAATCAGAATGTCATAGGTCTGTAAATCCTTCAAGTCTTAAAGAAATTGTCTTTCGTGGGGGTAGGCACTTTGGCACTCTCATAATTGACAAAGTGAAATGATCAAGCTGGTTCTTGATGAAGACATTAACACATTTTGTCTAAGCAGTGGATACTTGTCATTTTATGTATAATGAGAAATGTTCTTTATCTTGTCAGTGACTGCTATCTAAGGTACATGCTCCTTGGATAAACAAATTCTACCTAATATTGAGTTATCCCCACAGAAAAATTGCAAGAGTAAATTAGGGAAGGAGATCATTTTAACTACATGAGAAAACTAAAATATTTTAGGGAGTAGGGTATTTAAATAAAGAGGAAAATAATTGTATTCTGTTTTCTGACAAGATCACAAATTTGTTTAGCTATGAAAAAGGTCTACTAGTCTGTAACTTTCAATTTCACATGTTAGTGTAAATCAAACATAGGCTAAATCATTAAGTTTGACAACAGTAAGGAATCAAATAATTTCAGTTAATATTTAGTTTTATTTAAAGAATATCATATGAGAAAATCATCCATCCAATAGAAAAGCATATTTTCTTCCATATATAAATTCATATATAGTGTCAAAGAAGATTAAAAAACGAAAAACAGAAATTATAGGGATATATATATATATATATATATATGATATTACAAGAAAAAAGTATTTTGAGGGCTATATGCCCCAGATCTAAGATTTCCAATTCAATATCTCTGAGTCTTAAGGAAATTGAAACATCAATACTATCAAAATGTATTCACAGATTCAAAACCAGGGATGGGATTTACAGAACTAGGAAAAAAAATCCTAAAATTCACAGAGGAAAACCCACAATCTGGAGCAGAGGATGGCCTTGTTTGACATCAATGGGAGAGGAGGCTCTTGGTCCTGTGGAGGTTTTATGCCCCAGCGTAGGGGATGATGGAGCGGCGGGATAGAAGTGACTGGGTGGGTTTGAGAGCACACCCATAGAAGCAAAAGGGAGGCAGGGAGAGGGTGGATGGGATGGGGGTCTATGGAGAGGTAACTGGGAAGGGGGATATCATTTGAGATGTAAAAGAGAGGAGTTAGAGAAAGGACTGAAGGAGCTGAGGGGTTTGTAACCCCATAGGAAGAAAAAATATATCAACCAGACTCCTCCATTGTCCCCTCCCCCCTGCAGAGCTCCCAGGGACTAAATCACCAACCATGGAGTACACATGGAGGGACTCACGGCTCCAGACGCATATGTAGCAGAGGATTGCCTTGTAGGGCATCAATGGGAGGAGAGGCCCTTGGTCCTGTGAAGGCTCAATATCCCAGTGTAGAAAAATGTCAGGGCAGGGAGGCAGGAGTGGGTGGGTTGGGGAACACCTTCATAGAAGCAGGGGGATGGGATAGTGGGCCTCTAAAGAGGAAAACAGGAAAGGAGATAACATTTGAGATGTAAACAAATAAAATACCCAATTTTCAAAAAAAATTACACAGCTAGAGTAAAAACAGGTACCGATTAAACAGAGTAGCAAAGAAATGATCCATACATTTGTGACCAGTTTTCAACAAAGTTACCCAGAACACACAGTGAGGACAAAGCAGTCTCCACACTAAAATGTGTTGAGTAAACTGGACATTCACATGAAGAACTGTGCACTTCAACAATACAATCATACAACCCCATAAACAAAGGTAAACAGAAAATGTATGAAAGAGATACATTTCAGACTTAAAACTGCAAAGTTAGTTTAACAAAGTGTAGGGAAGAACCTTCACAATGTTGGTCTACACAGTGATTCTTGCGAACATTATCCCCAAATCATAACTAACAAAAGCAAAAGTAAACTAATAAAGTGCATCAAATTAAAATGTTTCTGTACAGCAAAGGAAGCAATTATAAAATCAGATAGACAAGCTTAGAACATGAATATTTACAAATGATACATCTAATTAGGATCTAATATCAAAAATCTTTAAGGATTCAAATATTTCAGTCATAACATCACAATCTGATGCCTAGAGAGATGGCTCACCAGTCCCAAGCACTTGCTCTTGCAGAGGACCTGGGTTTGGCTGCCAGCATCTGCATAGTGGTTCATGATCATCATAATTGCATTTCTAGGGATCCGGCATCTTCCTCTAACATTCATGGGCACCAGACATGTATTTAATGAATCAAAAAGATGCAGTGATCCACAACCTAATATTAGGTGAATCTCAGGGAATTTTGTGAAAGAGGAAGAGCAAGGATTGAAAGAACAGGAGAAATCAAGGACAAAACAAGAAAATCTGTAGCATCAACTAGCATGGGCACATAGGGGTCCACAGAGACTAAACCACCAACCAGAGAGCATGCATAGGATGTACCTAGTTCCTCTATGTTCATCTAGTTAAATATGTAACTGATGTACATCTTGGTCCTAATGTGAGACCTTTAACAGCAGGAGCAGGGGCTGCCTCTGATTCTGTTGCCTGCCTTTGGGTCCCTTTCCTTTAACTGAATGGCCTTATTTAGCCTCAGTAGAAGATATGGCCAGTCCTGCTACAGATTGATATGTCAAGATGAGTTGATAGTCATGGGATGTCTCCCCTTCTCTGAGGAAAAAGGCAGGGGACATAGGAATTGGAGTGGTAAAAAGGAGCGACCAAGAGTGGAAGCACCAATCAGGATGTAAAATAAATACATTAATTAATAAAAAAAAAAAAAACCTCATAACATAGAATAAATAAATCATGAAAAATTCTAAAAAGAAATCTCAATTTAAAAATGCCAAAGAATCCAAATAGGCATTTCTTTAACACAACTGTGACCTACATTACTTATCACCATAGAAGTATGAATGAAAGTCACAACTATGTATCACATCACCCCATTAGAATAGTTATTATTCAAAACAAAAGTAATATTTGGTCGAATCTAGAAAAAAATGAAATCATTGATGAGAAATTAATATAACTACTATGGAAACCAGTATTAAGTTTCCCTTGAATATTCATCCTTTCTTAGTCACTGGATGAAACTTACTATGCCATGATTACCCTTCAACCGACCAACTCCAGTTCCCCAGAAGGGTCTTATGTTCTATCTCCTATGAAGGTTTATCTGCCGGAGCTCAACTACTTTTCTTTGGATATTATAGCAAACTTCCACATGCTCTGTACCTTTCTGCTATATCTACATTTCAACTTTCTTTTCTCCTAAACCTTGATTTTTCCAGAATCCTTACCAATCAAATCTTCTGCTTCATTACATTCCTACTTTCAAAATGGGGTCATGCCCTCTCACTGCTCCTAAACCAGATTTGTTCTTTCCTCTTTGAATACAAAACAAATCAAAATCAAGCTAAGAAAGAAAGGTACTTTCCTGAAGCTTACATCTGTACCACCAGTGTCAATGGGTCCTTTGGGTGAGGTCATAAATCTACCACATGGATTCCTGTAATTAAAAGAAAAATGAGACTTAAGATAAAGGAAAGTAGGTTTATTTACAGCTTAGTCAAACTAAGGAGAAAAAAATATCAGCTCCAAGTACCAGCTAAAACCAACGTTTTCCCCACTCTTTGGGTGGTTACTAGTTGGGGAAAAAAAAAACTCAAGCATGTGGTCAGTCTCCCATTCTGCTGTGAGCCACTGACCTCAGCTGTGGGCCACACCTTTTTGGCAGGAGTAAGATGCATCTCACAGCTGCAGACCCTGTTAAGGGTGTCTATTTTCCTGCAGAGGAATTGTAATCCAGCAACATGGTTGCTCTGGCAAAGGATCATATCCAACAACCTTCTGGGTCTATATGATCTAGCCAGAGTGAAAACACACTATGAATTACAGAATGGTCTAGCTGGAATATTGACATGCCCTTAGCATGCACCTTTAATTCCTAACAATGAAGGTAAGATTAGTTCATGGAAGGAAGAAGTCAGTTTTGAAGTGATGTCTAATTGAGTAGTTGACCAAGTGGTGAATCAGAGAAAGATTTGACAGAATGAGTCAGAGATAAGATACATCCAACTCATACAACAGCACAGGAAAGAGAGAATACTTAAGAGCAGTGAAAGAAAAAATAGGGGTTATGTGTATATGTGGCAGTTTTACTGAGACAGGTTACACAGAGATACAGGTGAAGAAAGAACAAGCCAGAGAATAAGAAGTCAGAAGATTGAACATATTGCCAAAGTTAGTATGAATCTATGTAGAACAATTCAGTCAGAAGCTGAGAGAAGCCAGATTGAATCAGTCAGCCTGGAAGATTAGATTGTACAGAGACTAGAAGTTTCCAGGCCTAAGCCTAAGAATAGTTAAACAACAACAACAAAAAAACCTCTATGGGTATGGCTCTCATCTCATAACTTCATCTGAGAAAATAAATAAAAGAGACATTTACACTCCCCCCTTCCCAGCAATCCAATTATCTTTGAACTGGTAGTCTCAAATGAGCCCTATGTGGGAACCTTTCTGTTTCCTCATAAACTACTGATGCATAAGTTATGTTCTACTCAAACTACTCATCTCCTTCCTCGATATTGAAGTTTGGTTGATGACTTCATTTCCCTTTCATAAAGAAACAAAACAAAATCCAAGATTTCCACAATCCCCCACCATATATATCTCTGTCCCCTTGTGTCTGTGGTTATTGTGATAACCAATGTATCTGAAATCCTAGACAAGAATGCTGGATAGGATATGGGTTGTCAGAAAAGAGCAGTTAAGTTCACTGTGGAAAGTGTGAGTCACTGTCATTTCATTCAAGATGTGAACTCTGTAATTATGATCTATTGAATGAAACATCAATACAACACAGGTGGATTTTCAAATGACAACATTAAATCAACTGACCCAATTCAAACTTATGCTATTTTCTGTGGAAATCATCAAAATACATACTCTTGAAGACATGAGACAAGGGAATCTGTTGAGGGAGTATTTTTAGGTCATTTTACCAGAGCACAGAATAGAAAAAGAAGATTGGAGACAGATCCTGAGTGTTAAACTCCATCATTGGTTAATTGCAATCTTTAAGTCAATTAAACACATTTCACAGATGGTTCCCAACTCAATCAAAATCACTCAGGTCATGGAGATGGAATCACCATGTTAAAGAAGTAAAACACAGTATTCAGTTCACATCATAAAACCAAGTTAATGTGTAGGATATGATTCTCATTCCAAATAAATTCCTGGGTTCATTTCTGTAATTGGGGTGTGTGTAAAAAGTTAATCATGATGATGTTAATAAATTAGTCATGACTAACAGGACCCAAGAATCTTTATTAAATAAACCACATTCTTTGCAACTAGAACATAAATTAAGGAGAGTTTTGAGTCTTGATGGCTCCCTCTGTTCCATTGCTCCTTCCAACCTTGCTCTGTCCCTTTTCCCATCCCGGGTCACCTTTTGGCACACTAATGCCAAGTCTGCTTTTACCCAAAGTGCATGCTTCCTATGCTGTCGTATACAGGGAGGCTGTTGGATCTCAGCCCATGGAATCAAATGAAATGGTTTTCTGTCAGACTGAATACTAATTATGTCTCCATGCCAAAGCTAGGTCTGCATAATGACATCATTTGCAAGTAGGTTGGAAGTGGAATTGCAAATATGGTTTGCTTTGCTATTCATGGGCATAAAGAGAGTAGTGCTGTGCAGCTAGTCTACCTGGCTGTGTTGACTTATTTGCTTTCAGAGGTTTCACTTTGGAAATTCAGGCTTGTCTGGGTTATTCTGTAGATTAGGTAAATTGTTTATTGCCTAAATCACTGATATCCCTTTTTGTTTCAAAACTCGCAACTCAAATGCCCAGGAAAAATTTTAAGACAGCAATTATTTCTTTTGTCAAATGCCTGTTATCCTCTTTCAGGTAATTCACAGGGCTTAGCATGATTGGCATTCATTCTGAGACAGTGTAATTTATGCTGCTGGTACCAGCATCTTCTTGTCACTCCTAAAATCATCTCAATTTTAAAATAAACAAATAGTTTCCTTCACTTAATCCCCTACAGCTTCAATATGTGTCCCACTCTCCTGTGCTCTGTGCAATAGGATCAACCATCCATCTAAAATCACAACTATTACCCTTTGGATAAGGCTGGTATATATTGCTACACTTACTGTGCTCAAGTAGCTAAATAACTAATAAAAACATGTTATGAAAGTTATGATGCATGGCTCAGTGTTAGACCATCCTTACATAATATGTATAAGACCCTTGGTGTATTGTCGATTGTCAGTAGTCTGAATATGAAAGGAGAGAAAGAAAAAGAAAAGACATGTATTTACCAGGGAGAAAGTGAAGAAGAGAGGGAAGAAGGGAGGGACAGAGGAAGAGAGAGATAAAGGGAAAGAAGAGAGACAGAGAGAGAGAGAGAGAGAGAGAGAGAGAGAGAGAGAGAGAGAGGAGAGAGAGAGAGAGAGAGAGCACATGAAACCTTATTTTGAGAGAAGAACAATAGAACACTGGATTGTGCTGAGCTGCCCTGGCCTGTGGTCTGGGGAAATGACCCTAGTGTCTGTCAGCTGTGAGTCATTCCCTTGAGTCTTGCTGATATTTGCTTATTTGACATTTCTGTTACTTGTTTTTATTATGTTAAACATAAAGGAGCATAAGCTTTCTCCAAGTTAAACATGGCTAGAGGCCCTATAAAGGGTATTTTAGGAGATTAAACAATATGGATCATACATTAGGGAAACAGATTCTGTGATTATGACCAAATAGTGCAGCTGAAAACTATCAGTAGAGTCTTCCTGCTTCCTTTCTGGCATGCTAAAAAAGTAATCAGTGGAACATTTGCTGTCCAGTATGTGGTTTGTTCCGGCAGTCATAAGAAGAATTTGTTTATTTACGTATCTAATTCTAGCGTTGAGAAGGAATTATTTCAATATAGATAAATTCTACCTAAGGCAAAGAGGTCATGCCACAGAGATTGTCTGTGGCAGTCATTATTCAGCATTATTCAGTTTGCCAAGGTCACACAAGAGATACTAGTACAGAGTGACCTAAAATGACATCTGACACCTAGTCTGATTCCTGCCTAGAATTCTATATAATTTTCCAGTGCTAGAGCAGAAGTTTCATATGCCAACCATCTCATGCCTCATATTGAGGATGTTGAAAAACTCAACTAGACTGTGTTGGTACACGCTACATTAAGCAGATACCATAGTTGTCCCAAAATACATTTTCTTCCTAAAGGAAGCCCCATAACATTACTTAGCTCCCTGGGCTTTTATTCCCATGAGTATAGTTACTCTCCTTGGATAAGATTGTTCAAAGGCCAAATAATTTTTTTAAATTAGGGCTTTGGAGGAAATATTCTATCACCCCATTCCTGCTGTGTGTGTATATGTGTGTGTGTGTGTGTGTGTGTGTGTGTGTGTGCACGCCTGTGTGTATGTGTGACTATATGTACCTGTTTTCATGCATGTGTTTGTTCCTATGTTTATATTTGTGTATGTATGTGTGCATATGTGTTCCTCTGTGTATATGATGTGCCTGTGTATGTGACTGTGTGTAAGCTCTCCCTCCATGTCATGAGTATACCATGTCAGAAACATAAATCAATATATATCTGTCTTCCCATAGTTCCAAACATTACCAAGTATCAATAAATTTACAAGGTATAGTGGTTTTGTAGCAGCAATTTTCCAAATAGTTTTCATGACTTCTGTGGTTCTGGCCAAAGAAGTTTTTCCTACCGAGATCTTAACTAGCAATTCTAGCACTCAGAACAGACACTAACTAGTTCCATGTGCTTGTAAGTTACAGAATGTCTTGCAGATGGTTAAAAAGGCCACAGCAGAATCCAATTTGTTTCATTTCTAGTTTGATTAAGCTTGCAATCAAATAAGAGTATGATCTGAATCCCATGTCAATGACATATCCTTTGCTTTGGGATAAATTACATAAATGTTCTGTGTCTGTTTTTGTTGTTGTTGTTATTCTTTTGTTATTTTTTGTTTTGCTTTTAGTTTAACACATAATCAAAATACTAAGCATACAGAACAAGGAAAGAATATTAAAAGCTGCAAGGGGAAAAGGCCAAGTAACATATAAAGGCAGACCTATTAGAACTACATTCAACTTCTCAATGGAGAAACTGAGACCCAGAAGGGTCTGAACATATATTCTGAAGACTCTAAGAGACTATAGATGCCAGCCCAGACTACTATACCCAACAACACTTTCAATTAACATAGATGGAGAAAACAAGATATTCCATGATAAAATCATATTTAAACAGTATTGTTTCACAAACCCAGTCCTATAGAGGATAATAGAAGGAGAACTCCAACTTAAGAAGGTTACAAAAACACAAGAAATAAATAATCTTACACCAGCAAAGCTAAAAGAATAAAGGCACATGTGAACACATACACCACACTCACACAAGAACACACACACAGCCCAACACAAGCAACAACAAAGTAACAGGAGTTAGCAATTGTTGGCTATTTATATCTCTCAATATCAATGGACGCAGTTCCCTAATGAAAAAAAACACAGATTAACAGAATACATGTAAAATAGGATCTATCCTTCTGCTGCGTACAAGAAATACACCTCAACATCAAAGATAAATAATACCTCAGGGTAAAGGTATGGACCTAATGGTAAAGATTTTCTAAGCAAATGGACCTAAAAAACAAGCTTGTAACATCTAACAAATTAGACTTCAAGGCAAAATTAATCAAAAAAGACAAGGAAGAACACTTTATATTCTTCAAAGGAAATAGCCACCAAGATGATTTTTCTGTTCTTAAGATCTATGCCCCAAATGCAAGGGCACCCACATTTGTATCGGAAACACCACTAAAGCTTATATCACACATTAGTCCTCATATTGATAGTGGGAGACTTCAATACAACACTCTCACCAAGAGACAGGTCGACCAGACAAAAATTAAGCAGAGAAATATTGGAGCTAACAAATGTTATGAACCAAATGTGTCCAAGAGGTATTTCAAGGACATTTTACCCAAACACAAAATAATATACCTTTTTCTTAGCACATCATGAACATTCTCCAAAAGTAAACACATACTTCATCGCAAAGAAAATCTCAACAGATATAATAAAATTGAAATAACCCCTTGCATGCTATCAAATTGCCATGGATTAAAACTTGATTTCAACAACAAAAGAAAGCCTACAAATTCATGGATACTGAACAACTATTGAACAACTGCTGGGTCAAGGCATAAAAATAAAGACACACTAAAATTCACTAAATGCACAACATACGTGACTTATGGGGCACAATGAAAGAGGTATAAAGGGGAAAGTTCATAGCACCTAATAACATACACCTAATAAAACAATCTCGAAAACAAAACAAAACAAACAAAAACAGCAAACAAACAAAAAACAAACACAAAACCTAGATCTAAAAGAAGCAAGCTCACCCAAGAGGAGTAAACAGCAGAAGATAACGACACAGGTCTGAAATCAACAAAACAGAAACAAAGAAAACAATACAAAGAGTCAAGGAAACAAAGAGTTTGTTTCTTTGATAAAATCAATAAAGTAGGCAAACACTTATTCAAAGTAACTAAAAGGCAGAGAAAGAATATCCAAATGAACAAAATTAGAAATGAAAGGGGGATATAACAACAGACACTGAAGGAATCCAAAGAATCATAAAGTCGTACTTTTAAAATGTATACTCCATAAAATTGAAAAATCTAAAAGAAATGGATATTTTCTTGATAGATACCACTTACCAAAGTTGAATCAATATCATATAAACACTTTAAATAAAACTATAACCTCTAAGAAAATAGAAGCAGTCATTTAAAAACTCCCAATCAAAACAAGCCCAGTGCCAGATGGTTTTAGCACAGAATTCTACCAAACTTACAAAGAAGAGCCAATGCCAATCCTCCTCAAATCATTCCACAAAAGAGAAACAAAAGGAATCTTGCCAAATTCATTTTTAGGCCACAGTCACTCTGATACCCAAACCACACAAAAATTCAACAACGAAAGAGAATTAAAGACCAATTTCTCTATGAACATGTATCTAAAAATAATAAAATCACACATCAAGAAGATTATCCACATGATTAAGCAGGCTTAGATGTGGGGATGGTTCTACATACAAAAATATCAGTCAATATAATCTGCCATATAAAAAAGATGAAAGAAAACAATCTCACATGATCATCTCATTAGATGCTGAAAAGGCCTTTGACAAAATCCGACACACCTTATTGATAATAATCTTGGAGGGATTGGGGATACAAGGAACATACCTAAACATATGAAAGATAATTTACAGCAAGCTGATAGCTGACATTAAATTTAATGGAGAGGAACTCAAAGCAATTTCAGTAAAATTGGAATCATGACAAGGTTCTCCATATCTATTCAAAATAGTACTTGTAGTTCTAGAACCAGCAATAAGACAACTTGAGGAGATCAAGGCAATGCATTGGAAATGAAGAAATAAAAATATTATTTGTAGATAATCTGGTAATATATATAAGCAACCTCCAAAATCCTACCACAGAACTCCTCCTACAGCTGGTAGATACCTTTAGTGAAGGGGCTGGATACAAGATTAAGTAAAAGAATTAGTACTGACCCCCCCCCACACACACACACACAAACAGCAAATGGACAGAGTGAAATTAGGGAAACAACATATTTCACAATAGCCACATATAATACAAAATTTCTTGATGTAACTCTAACCAAGCAAGAGACAGACTTGTATAACAAAAGTTTCAAGTCTTTGAAGAAAGAAATTGAAAAAGATATCAAAAGATGGAAAGATCTTCCATGCATATGGAGATGTTAGCAGTCAACCACTGGACTGAGTGTGGGGTCCCTAATAGAGGATCTAGAGAAGGAACTAAATGAGTTGAGGAATTTGCAACCCCATGGGAAGAACAACAATATCAACCAACCAGGCCCCCAGCCCCCAGTACTCCCAGAGACTAAGCCATCAACAAAGGAGTACACATGCTGCATATCTAGCAGAGGACTGCCTTGTGATTCACCAATGGAAGGAGAGATCCTTGGTCCAATGAAGGCTCGATAGATGCCTTCGTAGGGGAATCGAGGGCAGGGAGGTGGGAGTTGGTGGGTGGGTAGAGGAACACCCTCATAGAAGCAGGGGGAGGAGGATGTGATAGGGTGTTTCTGGGAGGGAGGGAAGCCGGGAAAGGGGATAACATTTGAAATGTAAATAAAGAAAATATCCAATTAAAAAAAAAAAAAAGATGGTCCGTAGACTTTTTAAGCAGTATGTAGTTGAAAGAACTTGAACTCCGCTGTGGCTCTCTCAAGGGCTGCCTGGTGAACCAACTCTGACAACTGATGCACTGTCTGATTTATAAGACTTCCTTTGGAATCAGTGGAAGTTTCCATTGCCTCAAAGCACCTGAATTCTACTTGTTTACAAAACCAGCATCACATGGATGATGCCAAGATTTGATACCAACACAATTACTAGGCCCCTTGGACCATGGCTGGAGTAGTATCCTACATCTCTCTGTGAGTGAACCAGGAAAACACGTCCCCAGGGGTCCCAATGGCTCTCTCTTTTCAAGGGAAAGTCTTTCATATGCATTTGTAATTTTATATCCTTGAGCCTGTGATGAGCGGAGTCCAACCAAATCTTGAGATGCCTTTAAAATGTCTTTCCTATTATTCCAACACAAAGTCCTTAGCTTTTTCTTTTCTTTCTTTTTTGTTTTCATTTCTTTTACTTTTTTTCTTTCTATGGAATTAATCCCTTTAACAACCACATCTTGCACTTCCAGTGAATGCCCGCCCATATTTTTAAAAAATACGTCTCTTTTGCTATTAGCTCCAAATTTTTCTACTGAACAATCAGCCGGCAATAATCATGGCCTAGCCTTATTCCTAAGGTGTCTTGGAATTTCCTATACAAATTAATCCAAATATTTTCATCCACTCTCACATATATTTCCTGAATATGCATGAGACAGACAATATCATTGTTAGAATGTATCATGAATGGCTTCTACTCCAATTGCCAATACAATCCTATTCCTGTAAAGACTAATGAGCCTTAGTGTCCACAGAGCTCCCTCTAGAATTGCCCACTGAACTGTACTTAGTATATTCCAGGGATTCACTAGCCCACAGCTCAGGAACTCTTTCTTCCTGGTCAAAGCAGGGAGATCACTCAAACCCAAGCCTCCAGTGACAGAAGCTCCCCCTGCTTTTGTTTTGTTGGTATTAGACTTGCTGGTGTTTTTTCATGGAAGTGGACTCTGCTGTATTTGCATTGTTTATTTTATTTTTCCCTTTATTTCCAAAATTTGACAGTATTTGCATAGCTATCAGTCTTTTTCTGTGGAAAAAAGACAACCTCTATATTTAGAGATAAATTGCATTGTTAATTCTTTGACAATATCCTACAAGAATAATTGCATATTCTGATGAATCCCCACCATCTTCTTTCTCTCCCTACTTCCCACCCCTACTTTCCCCTAACGGTCTGTTTCTCAGATTCATGACATTTTATTATGTGACTCATCTAGCTTTATCGGGGCCACATGTATAACTTCTTGGTTAGTATTATCTATCTATTCCTGGTGGGGTCACCAATGGTTTCACAAGTGAAGAAACTGATACCCGCCCCCCTTCCTCCGGGTCTCTTCATAACAGATCACTTGGCAGTGAAGGGTTAGGTTCCATGAAGTTTCCACTTATCCTTGTCTAGATGGTTTTTTTTTTCTTTTTTTCTTTTTCTTTTTTGCAGGCAAATGATTTTTATTAATCCCTCTATTTAGTGACAATGATAAAAGGCCTGAAAGTAAAACAGAATCTCACATAGTTAACATTTTCCCATGAATAATTAAAAGGTGGCTATGATAATTTTTGAAGTTCTTACCATCTTCAGGACAAGGGAGTGATAAAAAATAGCAAGTAATTGAAGCAGTTATTTGAGTCACTATATCAAAAATCCCAATCGGTTATATCTGTGTTATGCAACTGTGGCCAAATGGATATTTAACTGAAACATAGATATATGTACATATATATATTTATATATATGAAATGCTTTACCAGTGCTTGTCTGGATCTTGATGGGCCAATTCTTACACAGTAATCCCTAGTTGTTAAGCATCTATAACCTTAATGGCTGTGTGTGGAGCAGAAGATCACATTTTGTAAACTTTCTTCATTTCTTCCAGTTTTTACATTCTCTTCAGCACGTTCCTCACAGTGTTCCATAAGCTTTGAAAAAGACAGTACAAATATCTCATTTAAGGTCTTCATTTAACCCTTTCGATTCATCATCTTCTACTCTCAGAATTGAGGATTATTTTGCAACTCTCCCCCATTTTCATTTCATTGTATATTTTTATAATATTTTGCTGACTTTCTTATATTAGTTTTAGTTACTCTTATTTTAATTACTTGTGGGTAAAAGTAGGAAAGAATTTCTTTTTTTTTTTTTTTTTTTTTGTGGTTTTTTTGAGACAGGGTTTCTCTGCGTAGCCCTGGCTGTCCTGGAATTCACTCTGTAGACCAGGCTGGCCTTGAACTCAGAAATCTGCCTGCCTCTGCCTCCCAAGTGCTGGGATTAAAGGCGTGAGCCACCACCTCAGCAGGAGATAATTTCTTAATGTCATATTGCTAATTCCACATACTCTTTGTGTAATTGTATTGATTCAAATGCATATTAGTTTCATTGCTTTTATTTTTCTATAAATATTAAAAGTGTTGTTAACTTTCCAGTATGCATTTTATTGAGTCATACATTATTGAGTTATTATACATTATACATACACTAATGACTTATATATAAATTATACATATAATACATATATTAAAGGAAGGAGACCTGTCCAGATCCAAGAATTTCCAACTCCATGGTCGTTGCCTTTACCTGTCTAGCAGCTGATGAGATATACTGCTGAATGTCAGATTACACCTTGCAAATAGGCTTCTAGGAGGCTTTTAGTTCAATGTACTAAGGAAAAAACTTCTGTATCCTTAGGAATCCAGGAGTCCAACAATGATGGAATGTTAAGATAAAAACAATATCCATATCAATACAATGTGTCCTATGACCTGAATGAAGAGTTCCTGTAAGAGAAAAGCCTGTGTACACATCATAGTTTCAGCCCATTCTTTCTCTAGAAAATTGCAGACTCTATTGGGCAAAGACGTGGTGAATTGTGAAGACAGGAAGGCTGCATCAAAAAGTCTGTGTGTTGCAAAATGGGTATCTCAGTTGCTTTCTAATTCTATGGCCAGCATAACCTTTGTAAATCTTAGTACAGAATACAAATCAGAGGAGAATTAAGAATTTAGTATTCTCCTTTCAAATCTTGAGGTTGCTGCTTCTAACAGAGAAATACAGGGAAATCTTTTTTTTTAATTGGATATTTTCTTTATTTACATTTCAAATGTTATCCCTCTTCCCAGTCCCCCCCCCTTGAAACTCCTTATCTCATCCCCACTCCCCCTGATTCTATGAGGGTGTTCCCCTACCCACCCACCTACTTCTGCCTCCCTGCCCTAGCATCCCCCTACACTGGGGCATTGAGCCTTCACAGGGCCAAGAGCCTCTCCTCCCATTGATGCTGGACAAGGCCACCCTCTGCTACATATGTGGTTAGAGCCATGGGTTCCTCCATATGTACTCCTTGATTGGTGGTTTAGTCCCTGGGAGCTTGGGGGCGGGGGGCTGATTGTTTGATATCGTTGTTCTTCCTATGGGTTTTCAAACCCTTCAGCTCCTTCAGTCCTTTCTGTAATTCCTCCATTGAGGACCCTCTATGCTCAGTCCAATGGTTGGCTGCTAGCAGGGAAATCTTCAATGCATTTACCCCATTCACTTCCAGTTGTTCTGATTTCAGTGAGAAATCATGCTAAAGTGTAGTAAAAATTTGCCTGTCATTTTGGATTTTTGTTTGTGGTATGATGTTTTCTGTCTTTCCATACCCTTATAAGGTTAGTCAACATTTCTAACCAGACCCCCTAAAGTCAGATCTCTTGTAGTTCAGATTTCTGCAATTTAGAAGGAATCAAAATTTTCTAAATATTTTCTTTAGGAGCTAGGGAACTGAAGCAGATCAAAAGCAGATTCTCTCCAACGGAAATTATACCTCTGTGCAAGCATTTCTTCACACCACCTAGCATACACTTATAAATCACCTATCTCGCCAGTACTCAATCATCCACTATCTTTGTGTTGGAGGTGGAAGAAACATGACATATTGCTTTCTCTTATGGAACTGAGAGTAAATGAGGGAAGATGGTTATTCACATGAAAATTTAGCACGGATACACACAACCCACATGGAGATATACATATGAGCTTACTCTAAACCCACACAGTAATCTTAGAGAAGAGTTCAGCATATAGCCTTTGTCTGTTAATCCCAAATGGACTTTCCATGTAATAAGTCTCTCCCTTTGTCTTCTTACATTTCTGATGAAGAATTGCAGAGGCTGTATGTGTAGAGGCTGTTTATGCCTTCTGTCCACATTCCTTCCTGTATTAGACACATCAGAGCTAACATACTCTTATGCATGCTTTTCCTGAAAGTATGTCTCTAGTATGTTAACTTTCCTCAGCCTGGAAAACAGAGGGCAGTAACGTACTCCTTTTATAAGGTAACTGTGTGCCAGGGTTGCTATGTAACTCATCCTCCTGTTTACATGCTCACAGGGTTTTAAAAGGCTCTGCCCACTTTGAAACTGAACATATAAAAAAATTTATCCATGAACAGATCTGCTTTTTGGTTTTTGTGTATTTTCAGACCTTTGTTTGTATACTTTCCATACATAAGATAATGTGAAAGCATGCTGTCTTACCTAATAAATTTTTTATATCAGCTTGTTCTTTGGCCACTAGGATTGTACAAAGAAAAGTAACAGGAATTCATCTTGTAGAATTTCCCCACGTTCCTTAATTGCACTCCTTTACAATTTTCGCCTTAGGTTGATAAATGTATTTTCTCTGAAAATGTGAAATGAAACCTGTGTAATGCAATCAGCCAGTCTAAATAATATTTACTAGTAAATGTCTAAAGGCAATATAATATATTACTTAATTGGTAAAGGCAGAATCTCAGGAAATCACTTTTATAAAATCAGACTGAATGAAATAAAATTTATTATCATAATAAAACCCAAGATGGAAAAAATAAGAAGCATTTGAGAATGAATGTGTCTTAATAGCTATAAGAATATTATCAGTAATATAGATTACTCCTTCTAAGACCCACAGGATAAAAATAGTATCCAAGCAATTTTCTTAACTTACATGAGAAGACAAAGGGATCAAATGTGGTTGCTATACTTAAAAGAGAAGAAAGAAGAGATAGAAGGAGTGAGGAAGAAAGAAAAGGAAAAAGAAAAAGATACCCCCATCTTTGTTTTTTATCTCAGAATAGTTTTGGTTTCTTGGGGATAAAGTCAGAAGCACAGACAGATGAGTGTCCGCAGTAGCATGGAAAAACTGACCCACTGATTAGCTGTAGGAATCTAAACCTTCAAAAGTAACAGCAGTGTCTAGAAGATAGATATCACAGTGTGACAGCCTACAGTTGCCCAAGACAACATATTTGCCTAACATAAACATTAAAAAGCAACTGCATATATGGTCATGCAGAAAACCATTAAGTCAGGCTCAAGCATCCTTCAGATGAAAATACAGTCAATGATCCTGAGAAAGAGATACTGGGAAATATACATTGACAATTAGAATGACAGACATCACTGGCTAACAATCATCACATGACCTTACCAGTTGCCATCTTCATATACTACAAAGTGTGGTTCAATCTTCTAATGTGCCTAAATGCCTAAAATAGAGATTAATATCTTAAATGAGCAAAGGGTAAATATCTTCTTAAATATGTGTTATGTATGATATATGTATGTATGTATGTATGTATAGAGAGATTCATATTTTGAGCATATTACAAGAACATTTACATAGCCACATTTACTTTTTTGCTTCTGACTTCATGAATTGTAATAATTGTAGAGAATGACAATATAATCACTATTAATTTCGTGTGTGTGTGTGTGTGTGTGTGTGTAAAACCTCATCCATATATATGGAGAAAGAAGTTAAAATAAAATTTGTAAGCAAGAGCTAGTAGTATATATGGAAACTGTATATTGTTGTAAGTCTATTTGTAAAATTTCTATATTTTCTTCCTTGGGAACATGTGTCAATATTTGGAGGCATTTGTGTTTGTTCTCCTAGAACATTCTGCCTAGAGGATAGGAATTATGGTTACCATTTTACAATGCACAAGACAACTCTAGTTAAAAAAAAAAAAAA
>JADRCC010306849.1:0-11472 GCA_019843855.1 Hylomyscus alleni | reverse complement strand
GGGGGGGCATGACAAAAATATTTTAGGCTACTTAGTAGCATTACAAAGTGAAAACACTTCTGGTAACCAGCATCATGCTTCCAGTGACTGAGGTGAAGAGATCACTGCTGTCTTCTTTCCTCTTGAGAATTCGCCTTCTATTTCAGTAAAACAATTCAGAACTTAGGCATTGCTAGGTTCTTGTTGGAGGTCCTAGCAAGGAGGCACAGCTACTCCTGTTATCCTGACTGAAGACCCAGTATTCATCTGTTCAGGGAAGGTTGTCTTCACCGGAGGGTGCAGCAGCTTCTGGAGGGACACACAAGGACCGGGGAGGGAGGAAGGGGACAGATACCCTGCAGCTAAGTGGGGCAGCAGATGGCCTAGCCAGGTGACCCTGACACCTGTAGGTTCTTCTTTAACCTAAGCAGTTAAACCAGCTAATACGGTGTAACCAATAAGTATTTGTTGTCTGAGGAGAAGAGCCTGCTTTTTTTTTTTTTTTTTAAGATTTATTTATTATAAGTACACTGTAGCTGTCTTCAGACACACCAGAAGAGGACGTCAGATCTCATTACAGGTGGTTGTGAGCCACCATGTGGTTGCTGGGATTTGAACTCAGGACCTTTGGAAGAGCAGTTGGTGCTCTTACCCACTGAGCCATCTCACCAGCTCCCAAGAGCCTGCTTATTACACCGTCTGAAGAACAAAATTCTTAGGAGGAAACTAGCAAGAGCTGTAACACTGGAGACCTTGAGCACAGTGCTCAAGAGTGTAACCTACATCCTCGTAGGTTACAGTTGTTACTGTTTGCCACACTTGAGGAGGGGACTAAGAGATAGTGTTGGTACATGTGCCAGAACCTGTCATCCCGGTCGGGGTGGGGGACAAGTGACTTTGTTTCCTACTTCTGTCACAAGGCAGAATACTTACAAGACTACGAATTTAAGTATTAGAAGGAGCCAGAGAGATTGTTTAATCATTAAGAACACTGACTCCTTTCTAAGGACCCAGATTTGATTCTTAGCACCCAAATACTTTTCACAAGCTTCTCTAACTCCACTTCCAGGGGATCTGGCACCGTCTCTGACATACAGGCACAAAACACCCATGAATATAAAAATAATTAAATCTTAAAGAATTTAGGTGTTACAATCAGACCACAATGGATTCAAAGTCTAGCTCTACTTCCTAAGTGAGTAACTGTGGAAGTTTAAGGTTTAGCGATCTCTGTTCTCTTTTGGGTTGGGAGTTTTCTTTGAGTGTGTGTGGAGCCTAGTGGAAATTTAGTCAGACTGTATGAAAGTGAATTTGTATAGTGGGAAATAGGAAGTCATTGGGTTTATTTTGATATACTTATGAAATAAATGTTAATTGATAACAAAAGACATTGCCTGTGTGGTTAGATGATGTCTGGGTAGAGAGCCATTCTTTCATCTGTGGGATGTTCTAGACTGCAGGAAGAAAGTACAAAACAGAAGGCTCAGAATGGAGCCTTACTTAACAGAGGTTACAAACCTTCCTCAGTCCTTAGGAAACAAGATGGGATTGGAGAAGCAAATAGCACAAGACAGTTGGGTCATTTATGATGATGATCGATAAGCAAATGTGCATGTGGGAATTGGTATCTTGAATATGAGGTGGAATAACCCCTAATACCCATGTACCTCTAGCTGCTGGGCAAAGAGGTTTTCTTTCCATGCTGGTACTGCTATTTTTTTTAATATTTAAAAATTTTTTTAACAAAATAAAGTTTAAGATAAAATGGAAACCATCATATCAAAGTTAGACAAGACAAGCCAACAGAAAAAAAAATCAATCAGTATATACAAGTGTGCTTTAGACTTTTGTGCTCTATTGACCCATCTGTCTGTTGCTACAACAGTACTGTGCTGTTACATTGTCATTGTTGGAGGCTGTTCCACCTGGCTTCTGCTCACTCTTAGACCACATGAGTCTGAATCGGGGAGGGGGCAGCATCTATGGCTATTTTATTGTTTACCAGTGCCATGTCTGCTATCCCAGGTAACAGTGATAAATGTCTACAGATGTTGTCAAATGCCTCTTGAGAGCAAGACTTGCCTTTTGGTGCTGTGAGGAATAATAAATGACTTATCTTACTTTTTTTAAATGAGTATTTCTGTAAAGGTCCTTGTTACTGTTTTTAATCAGTTGTCAGTTTGTCTTTAAAACACCAGCCTGTTCCTTTGGGGGTTGTGATTATGCTGAAGCTGGGGAATGTGTGAGAAGAACCCACATGCTCCCAGTTGATTTGGGAACCACGGCTTCCCATAGCTGACACACAGCAGTTACTTCATTCTGAATCTCTCTTTAAATCCTGACTGCTGCTGTTTGGGAGGGGAAGGTGCACGTACACGTGCTTACTTAGGTCAGGGTTGTTATCTCCTGTCTCTGGATCACTCTCCACTCTTAGCTAGCTGAATCTGGAGCTGCCAGTCCTGCTAGCCAGTTTACCCTTGCTCTGCCTGAACTGCAGATCACCAGTAGGGCAGCCCTGTCCTCTGCTGGTTTGTGTAGATGTCAAAGATCCCAAGTCCATTGGTCATGCTTGTACCAACCGTTTCATCTCCTCTGCTCTCAATTTTATAATTATATTTGAGCTCTCTCTCTCTCTCTTTTTTAAGTAATTAAAAAAAGCTGACTTT
The DNA here is from genome assembly GCA_019843855.1 of Hylomyscus alleni. Taxonomy (NCBI): domain Eukaryota; kingdom Metazoa; phylum Chordata; class Mammalia; order Rodentia; family Muridae; genus Hylomyscus; species Hylomyscus alleni. The sequence goes on along the minus strand of JADRCC010306849.1, from coordinate 8,827 downwards.
TTCCTTATTTTTCTCTAATATTTGTTAGGGCCTCATTGGAATTTTCTTTTTTACCTTTTAACTTTTTTTCTAACCTAAACACACATAGTCATAAATTTCGCTTTAAGCACACCTTTAGGTACATCATTCTACAATTTTTTTTCTCCAACCTTTACAGTGTTTTAAAGTGTGTGTGTGTGTTGTACATACATGCTAATATGGATGTGATTTTTAGATCAGAAGTGGATGTAGGTTACCTTCATTAATCATTCTCTACTTTTTTTTCCCTCAAGACTGTCATACTGTCTGTCTATAGTGCAACTCAATATATAGACCAGCTGGCCTTGAACTCACAGAGATCCGTCTGCTTCTGTCTCCCAGTGCTGGGATTAAAGGAGTGTACCACTATGCCCAGGTTGTTCTTGATTTTTGGGACCACCTCTCTATGTAGTCCTGGCTGGCTTGGAGCTCACAGAGATCCACGCCTGCCTCACCAAACCCAGTTTCCACCTAATTTTTTTAAAGACAGGATATCTAACTATTCTGGCTGGCCAATGAGCTCCAGAGGTCCCAGACATTTGACAACCATGCCCAGCTTTAACAGTGGTGCTAGGAATCTGAACTTGGCTCTTCATGCCAGCTCGTAATAACATAGTCATAACCCTAGCCTTCCTCCCCTTCTTCCATCCGTTAATTATTTACAAGGAAATTTAGAATCATCCTGGGGAGTGGGAGTGGAGGGGGTGCATTTAAAATATGAGTCTGCCATATGGTAGGTCTTCATTGATCCATATGTACTTGAGAAGAAAGGTGGTGTTATTGGTTAAGTGGAGATGAACATAGCTTCTGCTATTATTTAGATCTGTATCTTCTCTGGTGTTTTGGTTTCAGTTATCTGTTGGCTGAGAGGGATCTTAAGATTTCCAACTGTGGTGTTGGTTTGGCATTTCCCTTTAGTAATACCAATTTTCTTTGCATGAATTTTAAAAGTATGAACTGTTAAAGATGAAATTACTGATATTTGTTTAAACAGCGAGGAAGCCTTTATTCAAACTCAGCAGTAAGTTATGATAAGTGTCAAGATTATTGCAGTAGGGGAGAGAGCTTGGATTCACATGTGAATAAAAGTCCCAAGTGAGGATTATAGCTAACAAGCAGGAGGGGGAGTTAGGAGATGGAAAATAACTCAGGAGGAGACACGAGGGAGGGAATTCCTACTTATTGCTTGGCTATGCATGCATATCCAGCAAAGATGGAAGCAGGGGGCAGGGGGAAGCATTTGTTGAAAAGAGGACCTTGGTGGTCCTGGATAAAATTGGCCCACCTTAGTCAGTGATTAGGCATACACGCTTGGAGTTGTTACGGCTTTTGATGTTTGACTATTTTATAGTGCAGCAGGAGGATTAGATGGATTGTTGTTTTCTGTTTGATTCCCACCTATCCCATTCCTTAAGCAGTAATACTTGAAGTGATCCAGGGACCTTCTGGGGCAGTCTGTTGTAGCCGCCTGCCGCCACACATATGAATGGGTTTTCTGGAATGGGATTCAAGGCCTGAAAAAATTAAGGGTACTGGAAATGAGGCCTACACATGGTATGCTTTCAGTCCACCATCATTAATGAATTCTTGTTACAAGCCAACAGGTAGATAAAGCAAAACCCCACCCCCAAGTCCGTCAGCAACTTGGTCCAATCAGCAGCTTCATCATCAGTCTCTGGAGGCGGGACTTCGGCATAACAGGAAGTTGTAGGGGGCGTGGCTATTAGCAGGAGGTTGGAGAGAGACATGGCTATATGTGGCAAGGCGGGGTCTGACAGAATCAGCCCTCAGCTTTAGGAGGGTCACAGCCTGTTACCTACCCGAAAGGTTCAAACTGTCACTAAAGATACATTGAACTTGCGTTCTCCATTGATTCTCTTGTTCTTATAAATGCACAAGTAATTATCCAGAGGAAGTAAGTCTGCCCTGGTGAAAATAACATTGAATGTGAAAACTTTAGGAAATTATAGAGTATTGCCTTTATATGTCATAGTTATGAGTTTTCTACCTCCCCGGCTTGATAGTAAATCTTCAGTTATAGGGTTTGTGCCTTCTTCATCACGAATCTTGAATAACAATGGTTTCTTGATGAATATTCATATACCAAAGATGCCTGCTGTATGCTAGAGTGTTTAGGCAGGACTTCTATCCTTATGAAGATAGGAGGCGTTCGAATAGCAGGAGTAATAGAAAGAGTAACAGTATAAAACAGAAGTTGTGTAGCTTGCTTTTTGAGCACATAATAGGTCTAGAAGTTTTCATTATACTTTTAAATTTTAGATGGGAAATTAAAAGAAACTCAAACAATAGCAAGAAAGGTCAGAGTTGGCAATGTAACAGTGAATGGGCCTTTTCTTAGAGGTGATGAGTCATGATGGGAGCAGACCTTGATGATTAGAGGGTGTGTGTGTGTGTGGTGTGTGTGTGTGTGTGTGTGTGTTTGAAGGGCAGGTGTGCAGGAAAGAAATCATCTTCAGTGCCTTGTTACTCTGCTGGAAATCAATAGGGAAACATCGGAAAACAACAAGGAATTGTACCAGTCACTTCCCTCATACTTACTTATGTCATTTATGACAAAGGGGTCCATAGTTAGTGACAGTTACTAGACAAGATTACTATTTCTACTCTTTGTTTTATGTTTATCTAAATGTTAAGAGCATTTCCTTCTTTCTCTTGCAGTCTTGGTCCTTTAGTGAGTAAAGTCAAAGAGTACCAAGTAGAGACGATTGTAGACACCCTCTGCACAAACATGCTTTCCGACAAGGAGCAGCTTCGAGATATTTCCAGCATTGGCCTTAAAACAGTCATTGGAGAACTTCCTCCAGCTTCCAGTGGTGAGCAAGAATGGTTTTCTTATTTTCTTTCTACATGGAGATACATCCTCCCTAGGTTACCAAGGCACAGAGGAGTGATTTGAAGCCTCATTTTTCTTAAACATAAATGTAACTTTTAAGAAAATGGATTTTATTAAGTGTACTGTGTGTCGGTTCTGAAGGATATTTATGTTGCAGGGTGTTGGTTGTGTAGTCTCTGCAGTGGGGGAAATTTAGAAGTCTGAAAATTATTGTCCTAACTGTAAATGGGGGAAATGATCGTCTCCCTGCTTTGTGGGGAGATTTCAAATTGGTAATATCATGTGAACATTGTTCTCACTCATTAATAAATACTAATAATTGACTATCTTGTTACAATCAGTTCTGTCTCTGTTGCTTATCTTAGTCTAAACATCACACAGTTGAAATGTACGGAGATTTAACTCACCACCCAGAGTTTTGAGTTTCTGGTTGGTTAAAGATTCAAACAGTTTGGAGGGTGCTCTGAATGTGACTGCATGATAAAGCATGCCTACCATGCATGAGGCCCTAGGTTCCATCCCTAGCACCACAAGGAGAAAAACAATTCTTTCCATCTGAAACTGGCACTGTTTGTGCCAGAGCATGCCAGTGTTGCTTGACTCTCTTCAGGCAGCCTCGCAGTCTGAGGAATGAAGGACCTTACTCTCTCCATCTTCCTGTTGCACAGTCATTTTTTTCCCTCATGGAAGATGCATTTAGTTTGCTTTAACAAGATAGTTAAATAGGTTTTTTAACAATTGAGATTATAACTTTCACAGTGAGTTACCTCTTCCCCTTTTCCTGACATTTCTAAAACATGACCTACTTTAAAGTGAGGGGTGCAGTGTGTAATGCACGCAGCATCTCTCCCGTTGGTCAAGTGACTGACTAAAGCTTAAATTAAACCTATTTGTTTAAAGCAACTATTTAAGTATTGGAGTGCAAACTCAACAGAATTTGAAGGCCGTTATTAGAGAGAACTCAAGAACAGAAAAAATTTTGATGCCTTCAGTCAATGTAGCAATTTGTGTGCCATACAATGCAGGCTTTGTAGCTAGCATTCATTCAGTAGTCGCCTGGGAAGATCTGAGTAGAGGTACTCGTCACATTTCCTGTACTCCTTTTGTAGCTATTAACTTCTGATTCTTGGTCAGGTCCACTGAGGTATTTCTAACTTTTTTTCTTAGCAAGGATCTCTTAAATGCCTTTGAATTTTAGCTTGTTGAATATTTGGCAACTAATGCGGCTATGAATTTTAACACACTTGAAATTTTTATTTACTCTTGCAGGCTCTGCATTAGCTGCTAATGTATGTAAAAAGATTACTGGACGCCTTACCAGTGCAATAGCAAAGCAGGAAGATGTGTCTGTTCAGCTAGAAGCCTTGGATATTATGGCTGACATGCTGAGCAGGTAAATGTCCATTGTATATTTGTAATGCATGTATTATAAATATTATGTTCATTATTGACATTTTTCTTTGGTTAATATAATAAAATTTGGCCTAGATTTCTGTGGTTGGGAGTAAAGGAAATGTAAGATATGCATCACAGATTTTTTTTTTTAAAGATTTATTTATTTTATGTATGTGAGTACATTGTTGCTCTCTTCCGACACACCAAGAGAGGACATCAGAGCCCATTACAGATGGTTGCTGGGATTTGAACTTAGGAAAGAGCAGTCGGTGCTTTTGACCACTGAGCCATCTCTCCAGCCCATCACAGATGTTTTTTGTTTCTGAAATTTTGTGATTAAACATTTTTTAAATAGTTTGTTTATTATTGATCCGTCCATTCTTCTGCTTAAGTGAGAAGGTGCTTTACTGAAAGTCACAAGCCTGCAGCTAAACAAATGCCAGCCTTTAGCAGTCAGATTTATGCTGCTTGTTTGGGGTGGGGGGTTGAATTCTGTTCATTTGTTGCTCTCCAACTTTCTATAGCAGCAGGCTGAGGAAATAAATCTTTAAGGGCACTTCAATTTCAGTGTATCCTTGTTTCTAATAGTGATTAGTTCTTGTGGGTTTTATTTGTATTTATTTGGGTTTAAGTTTAAAAATAGTTGAGCACTTTGATATAGAAAAATGTGTGTATATTAAATATCTGCAGTGAGGGCTCTCAATACCCTGGCACACAGGACAGAGTACATAGACTTTTACTCTAGGAATGGAAATGGCTGAAAGGCCAAACAAGAGTCAAGATTAAGTGAGACTGTATTCAGTGACACTTTTATGGGAATAGTTTAAAGACTAGGTGGCACTTGGGTAATACATGTGCTGAGATGTGGAGTGCACACATGTAAGAGTATTGAAACAGAGGTCTTGTTGAGCTCATTTGCCACAACATGGAATAAATACAAAGGCAGTAGGAATCCCTTGAATTGGTCCTAGTGAGGTAGGCTTTAAGTGTATAAGGTGTAACTGGTGAGCAGTGGTAGCCCATATGTGACTCTTACTCACACTGTTGGCACATGATGCTATGAATACTGTTGGCTGATTTAGCTGTGTGTGCTGAGGTGATTGGGAATTTTGGGAGCAAGTGAACCAGTAAAACTTTGTGTGACAAAAGAACCAGAGAGAAGGATGGGTAAAGGGATGCTGGGCTTTTGGTGGTGTAGGCACTCAGGTAAAATACATTGATGTCTTGGAAGGAGGAAAGTGACAAGATCATTGTGCATTTGGTTTCATTTGTTTGGTGTTTTGCCAGCCATTTCGTTAGCCAGCCTGTAGTAGTGATATGGACCTCACTCCTAGGAGTTATTTGGGGAAATACATCTCAGATCTGTATACATTTAGCTTAGGATTTGTGGTTGCACTGGAAGGAATAGTGAGAATTCAGCTTTTCTCTTTCATTGTGAGCTCTGATCTGTTCCCCCAGTTTGTTTAGAGTCTAGACATACTGCTAGTGCTCTGGCATGTTAAATTTATTTGTTTTTGTTTCTTTCCCTTTTTTTTTTAAGGCAAGGAGGACTGCTTGTTAATTTCCATCCTTCAATTCTGACCTGTCTGCTTCCCCAGCTGACCAGTCCTAGACTTGCAGTGAGGAAAAGAACAATTATTGCTCTTGGCCACCTAGTTATGAGCTGCGGAAATATAGTTTTTGTAGACCTGATTGAACATCTGTTGTCAGAGTTGTCCAAAAATGACTCCATGTCAACAACAAGGACCTACATACAGTGTATTGCTGCTATTAGTAGGCAAGCTGGTCATAGAATAGGTAAGACGTTCTAATGTGCTTCAAAGTTGTCTGTTTATTTCAAATGTATATATGTTGTTTGTGCATGGTGCGTGTGTGCATGGTGTGTGTAACACAACACATCATCTTGTATGTGGAGGTGAGAGAGGAACTCTGGAGTCGGTTTTCTCCTTCACATATGCGTGGGTTTTGGGATTCAAACTTAGGCCTCTGGGCTTGTGCAGGCCCTTGTGCCCTCTGAGCACATCACTTGCTGGCCCCTAAAATTGTCTCATACAAAATTGTTTTTTTTTTTAAAGTGTGTAGTTTTAAGAGGCAATGTGTTTTTCCTAGGTGAATACCTTGAAAAGATAATTCCTTTGGTGGTAAAATTTTGTAATGTAGATGATGATGAATTAAGAGAATACTGCATTCAAGCTTTTGAATCATTTGTGAGAAGGTAAGTTTTTAAGATCTTTTTATTTAAATGTTTTCCTGAAGAATAGAGTAGTTATTAGAAGAGAAATAGCATATAGGATTTCACATATATTTGTTTTTCCATTAAATAGTAATTATTACTAATGTGATATTTGTAGCCAATGCCATCTTACTATTGTAAATTCTAGCAGCCTCATTTACTTTGAAGATACTTAGCATTGTTAGAGTTTAAAATAGTCATACATTTTTGTTTACTTTTACCTCTTAAGAGGGAAGAAATGCCAGAGTAATAGTATAGCTTGTCTCCAGAACAACAAGGTGAGCTTTCTGAAGGGAAGCATAGTAGATTGCCTTTTCAACCTTACATTTTAGACCTGTCATAACTGTTTTGCTAATATAGTGATTCTTAATTTGGAAACTTGACTCTAATTTTCTTTTAAATCTTTAATAAAAATTATGTCAAACCAGTATTAGCCGAATGTCTGCCTGTGACTGATATCATTTGTTTGGATGGTGTCTTGATCCTAACTGGTTTTAGTCTGGACTTGCACTTTTACCTCATGATTTAGAGGAACATCTTTATAGCCAAGCCATTTTAAAATATTTGTGCTATGTGTATGTATGCATCATGGTACTCCTGGAAATCAGCAGAAAGCATCAGAGTCCTGGAACTAGCGTTAAAGGCGGGTGTAAACCCCCATGTGGATGCTGGGGAATTGAATGCAGGCCCCCTGCAAGAACAGTGAGTGCTCTTAATCACCAAGCTGTCCCCCCAGCCTCCATGCCAACTTTAGAAAATTGGAAATTTCTAAATTGAAATTCATTTCTGTCCGGTTTATGAAGAACGACAAATTGCCCCTTTAATTTTGACTCTGTGGACATATATGCATTTTCATTGATTCTTAGCATACAGTGAGAAGACCATGCTAAATGAGTACTCGCTAACAACTTTACTGCTCCCACTTGAACAGTATAGTTAAAATATGTATATGGTGTATGTGTAGGGTTGCAGATTCTAAAATTCAATATTGTTTGAAAGATAAATCTTTGCAAACATGAAGCTCATGGGACAAAAATCTAATTGGTCAGATACTTCTTTGCTATTACTGCCTCCCTGAGGCAGGGAGGGAAGTACAGTTTGTATGTGTGTTTTTAAAACAGCTCTTATCTTTATATTTAGATGCCCTAAGGAAGTTTATCCTCATGTTTCTACCATTATAAACATTTGTCTAAAATATCTTACCTATGATCCAAATTACAATTACGATGATGAAGATGAAGACGAGAATGCTATGGATGCTGACGGTGGAGACGACGATGATCAAGGTATTCACATAGTTCACAAGAGCTTCCTTTGTGTCCTGCCAGAAGTAGTCAGGCTGGGGGGTGGGGGGGACGACAGTTTTTTTTCCTTAGGAGTTGTCTTTTCCCTTGTGATGCTCAAGCCTAGCATAGGCATGGTAGTGGAGAACCATTCTAATCTTCATATTTTTTATAAAGCATTTGGTGTTTTAAAATAATTCAGAATAGTTTGGTTGGTATTGAAAAATCCTACATATTGTTTGAGCCCCGTTTAATGTTCATGAATAATATAAACGTCTCTGTGGCTTATGTGGTTAAAGTCAGACTGCCTTTGTTGTAATGTTTCAAGGGTATAGCTGTTGCTGTTTGTTTGGAAGAATTATAATATTTAAATGTGTAGATTACTGAGTATATGGGTTGGTGGATTCCTGTTACTCTTATAAGACTTTAATTTGATTGTGTAAATTTATGCAATAACTTTCTTATCAAATCTATAATTTAACTCATCTAAAACCAAGCACACAAACACTCCCACCTCAGTCCATTCTGCAGCAAGCCTTTCTCATTTTCTCCACAATAGATCTCAAACGAGTGCTCGCTCACTAGTAAGTTCACTTCTTACCCTTCTGTCCTGATGCAGTAGTGGACAACCTTGTCCAGTAGTGGACAAGGTTGCAAATGGCCGCCATTGTTTAGCTATTACTCTTACTTACCACACTTCTCTACTGTCTGTCTTCAGTTCCGCTTCTTATTAAACTCTAAGCAATAAATATAGATATGCTCGAGTCATTATATTCACCTGTAATCATTTTTCTTTGGATATCATCTCAATAGGATTGTTGTTAAATGGCAAGCATTTTCTTAATGAAGGATGGATGTCCAGACAGATTGATAAAAAGTTGAAAAAACAGCTGGGCGGTGGTGGCACATGCCTTTGATCCCAGCACTTGGGAGGCAGAGGCAGGCGGATTTCTGAGTTCGAGGCCAGCCTGGTCTACAGAGTGAGTTCAGGACAGCCAGGGTTACACAGAGAAACCCTGTCTCGAAAAAAACAAACAAAAAAAA
>JADRCC010306838.1:0-11172 GCA_019843855.1 Hylomyscus alleni | reverse complement strand
AGAGAGAGAGAGAGAGAGAGTGAGAGAGAGAGAGAGAGAGAGAGAGAGAGAGAGAGAGAGAGATTTCCTAATGCCCTTACTCCATGGATTGGTAACATGCTTCCTAGGCCCCTCTTAAAGCATGACTGGGAAAGGCAGAGATGGTGCGAAGCACAGCCACCAGGCCTTTCCACAGATCATCCCAGTGATGCTTTGAAATTACTGCTTCCAGACAGACAGTTTTAAGCAGAAATGTTAAAATACTACAACAGATGCTATGGTCGATGTGTTAAGATATGGTATATGTGTCCAAATAATATTTACTTCCTTATGAGTAAATTTTAGCAACTCTTGGTCCCTAAATATAATAAATTCTGCCAGGGAGACACATATTTCAAACCTCCTTGAACTGACTCCTTCCTAAGTGGGAGTGATGTGTCTTAAAATGGAATGCAAAGGTGAAACTACAGATTAGTGCAAGGATGTCCATCGATCCATCTTGTGAAAAGGCATTTGTCTACAAAGGGAAGATTTGCTAGAGCAAAGCAAAACCAAATCAACCAACCCCTCTCTGAGTCGCTCAGGTGTGTGAACAGGTCACATGACGCAGACACCTTCAGTCCCAAACATAATAACACCTCTCCGAAGCTAGGGATTCATGTTTTCATCTCCATGTGATTTTACTTGCATATGGCTTCCATTTTGACCTTAGTTAAGACTTTATAGATAGATACATATCAATTATAGATCCAACTGTGAATGCAGCTCCGTCAAGAATAAGAACACTTGTGCTTATTCACCGAAAACGCATTTTTTTTAACTAACAAGAAAGCTTGAAAGGATGAAGCTGCAGCTACACACACACACACACACACACACACTTACATCAGTTAGGTCCTGACTCTTTAAGAACATGACAGTGAGCAAAGACAGAAGAATAAAAGCAGTGCTGGGGAAAGTGAACAGTGCCATATCTAGAAGAGTTCAGAAGGTTTGGGAAGGTGAGAAGTTACAGAAGATTAAATGTGTTACACCAGGCAGGTCAAGCCAGTAGCCAGAAGCACTGTTTATCACTGGAGGACCAAGAGAAGCTTTAAGGCAGGTGGGGCTATCTTTAAGGTAGACAGGAAGTTAAAAGACTGGGCTGGAGGTCAGGCTAGGCTTACAGAAATTTCCTGGCACTCCTAGGAGTCCAGACGAATACAGTGATGGAAGAGAATGAAGGTGTGTTTAGGTGAACAGACAACCATGTAGACGAGTAACACAGACAGTCCTTGCCTGTTTACACACATGTATCCGAGTCGATGGAATCACAGTAGAGGTGTTCGGTTATTCAGTACTTGCTTCACGCTTCTGGGTTATTCCCCTAAGGTAAAGCTTATAAATGTTATTAATGTTTATAAAAGTTTATAAAGTGACAAATTTGGGCTTTCCCAGAAGATGTCTAACTAATTCTCAGGTGGGCAAGTTCAGTTTGGGAGTCCATGGGTTTGCTCTCTGTTCCTGCTTCCCGCCTTGATCATACAGCTCAGCATGAGGGCAGAACTTGTGTTTTCTCTCGTTCCGGGCAAGAGAGGGCCAGAATGCTTCTGTGCCATCCCATTACCCTCTGCAATACAGTGAAGATTGTGTGAAGTTAAGAGCACCATCTTTACATATAAGATACTAAAAATAATCAAGTTGTAGTTGAAGAAAGTCTTGCATAATGACGCTTAGCTATTGAATATTCATGTTTAAGGCAAGCACATTTTGGAATTTTACCAAGTTTGTTGAAAAAATTATAAACATTTTTCTCTAAATCTTACTTTCTCTCGTGTCCCAGTTATAAACAGAAATTGTGGTTTGCCAATGCATAACTGTTTTAAGAAAACATTATTATTGTAAGTTTGGGTCTCTCCTTTGCAACTTGAAGAAAGTGCACCACCTCAGTCATGGAGCCCTCTGTTGGTAACAGCCCCAGTCCTCTTGGGAAGCCCCATCCCATGGAAAGGCTTTCTCAATACAGATGATTATTAAAATGGGATGTAACTTCCATTAAGCAAAACCATTTTTATAATCAAGACACAGTCCAAGTAAAACTCAGATCAAAGCTTGAAAAGTCTAAATAGGATTCACATGGGACATACTTTGTATCATTTAACAAATACATCATCTAGTAAAGTATGTGGCTGAGTGCAAAATGGTCATATTTCACAAATATTGAGTCACAAAGCATGTGCCAGTCATGTGAGACTATACCTCCATCTATACATAAAAGGAAGAAATTCCAGTAAATTAATTTTTAAATATATATATATATATATATATATATATATATATATATATATATTATGCGTACAAATTATTTTCCCTGCATGTACAGATGTATACTTTAGACATGTGTCATGGAGTCCAAAACCTAGAATTTTAGTTACAGACAGTTGGGTACCATCATGGGGGTGCTGAGAACAGAAGCTAGATCCTCCCCAAGTACAGCAAGTACTCCATCTCTCCAGCCCTCCATTAACTGTTAAATATAATTTCTGTATTTCTATAATACTAGGCAAATAAAAACCATCCTTTAAAGCCATTAAGTCAAGCACACACCTTTAATCCCACCACCCAGGAGGCAGAGGCAATTAGATCTCTGAGTTAAAGGCCAGCCTGGTCTACAGAGTGAGTTTCAGGATAGCTAGAGCTACACAGAGAAAGTCTGTCTTGAAAAAAAAAAAAAAACATTTAAGCCTCTGCTATGAGATTTATATTAGCAGAGAGAAAATATCCAGTGGAGAAGTGTTTTTAATATAGACAAGTGTATCCAGAAATGTTAAATCCTTTCCCTTCCTCAAAACAATATGATATAGGATTCTGCTTTGGACTAGAAATTACAATTCTTTTTAAATGCAGGCAAGGAATGACAATGGCTTCTAGATTGGATTTTGATGATTCGCTACATCAAAAAAAAAAAAAGATAAAGGACCAGTATTATTTTATCTTTGATCAAAACCATTTTAACAGTCAACTATTTATAAAGATTATTATGATTAAAATATCTTCAAAGAAAGAACCTTTGAGCATAAGATATAGGAAGTACATGATCATCCCCTTGTCTACTTGACTTCGTTTGGCCATTAGCTCTGAAAGCCTATCTTGTATCAGAAAATGCTGGTGGATTTGCAATGTTGGTGGATTAAATGACCTGTCTGTTTCCCATCATTTCTTTAAATCTGCTCAAATACCTTGTGAAATGGAACCACAGCAGTGACTTAATGTGATTTCTTCTTAATTGGGGCTTTTTCTCTGTTGCTTGTTTGAAGTTTATTCTACTTGACTGGATTTTGTCATTGACTCTCCATGATGTTAATCATTTCTCATTTCCTATTAAATACGTCGTAAGGTTCATGATTGGAAAATGGACTGTGGCTATCAGACCGTGTGTTGGCATTTTGCTTTTTTGGTCTGTTACTACAAAGTCTTGAATATCAACATATTTTCTTTTCAGTCATAGCTGTCCCTGCTGTGATTACAATCCCATAGCATTCAGGGTAGAGTATTTGGTGGGGAGAGGAGGAGGGAGAGAAGAACCAGCATAGATACTTACGCCCTTATTCAGTGCTTTCTTCAGAGTTGAAGAGGGAAGAGACATAAAATGAAAGCAAATCTCCTGGCCTCTTTTGCGAATTCATTGTAGAATCCCATCATAATTGCATAATAGCGAACATTACCTTCTGTGAATAACCTTGGAAAAAACACTCTACCCAGGCTTGTCTTGAATTAAGATTCCCAAATTCTCCACTACAACTGACCAAGTTTTATCACTTGATTGCCATATTTATAAGCAATGCCTTTTTTTTTTTAGAAGGACATGTTTACAAGAAGCTGTGCACAATCGACTAGTAGCTATTTATAGCTTTCTTAGTAGGCAAAGCTGCTTTCTGCAGCTCTGTAGATGCAGCATGAAAATCAAAGACAAGCAGAAAGGGATACCATTTTGGGCCAAGTAGATATAAGTTATATAAGAAAGGATATAATATTATTATTTGTAAACCTTGTATAACTTGAATAATGGCTTATTTCTTGTTCTCAGAAAGTCCTATCTGCTGATAGTATGGTGGCCAGAGGAGATTCAGGATAACCCAACCATTGTGTTTAATTCATGGTTCCAAAAAAACTATCTATTTGGGATAGAGGAAAATATTAGGGATTAAAATGGTGGCTTTATTTCATATGATCCAGGCCAATACGTGGCAAGTATCAATTCTAACTCTGTGTAATTAACCAGGATTCAACTTCATAGCCTTAACTAAATGCGAGGAGTAAGCCAGGAGCAGCACATGGCCTTTGGTGAGACAGCCACTGTGAGCAACTGCTCTCCCCAGACACTGGAAGGACTGCAAGGCAGCTGGTTGTCTACCGCAGGGAGTTTGCAGAAACACTTGCCAGATGCAAAAATTAAAGCTGGAGAAGAACCAGTTACAAAGTTTGCCAAAACATTTGACACATGGAATTGTGCAAGTTCATTGACTAATACAAAAACAAGTTCTGCAAGAAAAACTGAAGGAACCGAGGAGTTATGTAAGTGTTAACACTCATTAACCAACATTCCCAATTTCCTCAAATACCCACTGCCCATTCACATTCAAAAGAAAATGCTGTGAAAATATAAAATATGTGTCCAGTGAAATATACTCATATCCCTTAAGGGGGGTTCTTTCTATGTGCTTTTTAAGTCTCTGTACAATTTTTCCTGAATATTTAAGGCCTAAGTTCCCTGGTGCTTGCAGCTGAGACAGCTTAGCATATCAACCACATGCCTGTGGACATTTACCACTGCATGTGGGTCCTTGTCTAGATTCATAAAAACTGGAAAAAAACCAATGTCACACCTCTCCTGTTCTCCATGGCCATTGTTCATGGCAAGAATCTATGATGACTGCTACATTGGTGTATCCACTCCACAGTTAATGCTCCCAACCAGAGTCATACTGAGTGCACTCTGCTAGTAGATAAAGGTTACATTTTCTCAGGTGAGTCTTTTTTCTTGTTTTTCTTTTTTGATTTTTTTTTCAAGACAGGGTTTCTCTGTATAGCCCTAGTTGTCCTGGAACTTGAGCTGTAGACCAGGCTGGCCTTGAACTCAGAAATCTGCCTGCCTCTGCCTCCCAAGTGCTGGGATTAAAGGCACATGCCACCACTGCCCTGACCTCTCTGGTGAGCCTTGATGACTGTAAGTAGGTTTGGAGCACTCTCAGCATAAAGACAGACAAACCCAGACAAACTTGCAGAGCCCTTTTCTCCTTGACATAAAATGTAAATCAGAATGACCACCCAAGAGGAGAGAGAATTTGGCCACCTTAACTTTAAATATGATGACTCATCTGTCTTGGTTTTTATTTGTTTTTTTAAATTGACTTGATTATGCTATGTCTCTGAGCCTATCTCCTATTAGTTCAAGAATTACAGAAGTGAATTAATCCTACTGTGACTCCAAGGTTCAAAGTGTTTATGTGCATGACTCATGTGCAGATGGAACATTTCTTCTCGTTCTCCTGACTTGTCCCTGAACTTCGCCATTGGGCTAACATGCTCACATGACTTTACAATGGACATGGCATTGTACTGAGCCTGGGGCTTCTGCCTGATGACTAGATTGCACTCACACTGTGAGCCCTGCTGTCCTCAGGAGAGTGTAAGGAGTGAGGTTGAAAAAAAGGAGTCAAGGGGGTAATCATCCCTAGACTAACTTCTGATCAACTAGCCATGTCCAGACCTTGAAATGAATACTTCAGTAGTCTCCCACAAGACACAGAATTGTCTACTTCCTGTTTGAAAGGCTACTGGCTATTTGCTCTTCACTGTTGTCATTCGCTCTTCTTCCAATGGGGCACCAGGAAGCTGTTAGTAGGACTATGGCCTGGGTGAAATGTCCTTCCTCCCAAATGCAGAGGTGTAACACTACTTTGACTTTCTAGTAGTGTGGAAGGCAAGCATTGAATGAGGATATTGTCTCTTCTGTGAAATTTCTGACACATTTCTATGGGGGTGGATTAATCTCATAGAAATACAGTCAGATAGCTAAAGACAGAAGTTCTCAAGGATGTCTTCCTGAATAGAGGGATGAGTGGTTCCTCATTCAAATTTACCTTTCCTTGTCAGAAATTAATAAAGACATGAAAGTAGATGTGCTACAATAATATCTCACTGTATCATGGGTGAAAGAACCATAGTCAGCTTACGATTAGATATGCCTATATACACAAGAACTACTCCTAATAGACAAGTTACAGGCTTAGCTTAGATGCCTGTCAATGGATGACTAGATATATAATGTGTAGCATACACACCCAATTGAGTATTATTCAGCCATAAAGAACAAAATTGTGTTATTTGCAGGAAAATGGTAAACAGAGTTTAAAATCATTATGTTATGGCAAAAAAAAAGTCAGGCCTAGAAAGACAGATAAGGAATGTTCTGTCTCATATGCAGATTTTAGATTTTAAGAGGCAGGGATGTGAAAGAAGAAAGTCTAGATGGGAAAAATAAGGGGACCTTATGTGTCAGAACACAGTCCAAGAATGCAGTCCTGTGAGAATTCTGAAGGCTTGTGAGAAATCTAGAAAACAAGACAAGAGTCTTGTGAGCCCAGTGTCTTCAAATCACAGAATTGTCCTTGGGATGTAGTTCTTTGCTCCTCCCAGGTACAGCCAATAAGAGTGGACATTCTGCAGTTGTTATTCAAACACCTATATGGAAAAGCATGTTTTTGTCACCTGCAGCTTGTCCTTGTGATTGTACGCTTTACACAGGTGACGCTTCTTACCCCTCCAAGTTTAAATGGTCTGATGCTCTGAATAAATTTGGCTATTGCCCAAGACTTTAATCTGCCTCACTTTTAGTCCCTGTTCTTCTGGGTTCATGCTGCCAACTAGAGTGGAAAACAGAGAGGAGTAGGGGGAAAGTGGAGGGTGGTGAAGTGTAGTATGAGCCTAGCCTATTGTACTCGTATCGGAAAGCCATTACAATGCCCAATTAGCATATACTAAGTACAGAATATACTAACCACATGCCTAAGCTGTTAGGCAGGTAGTCAGTCACCTGCAGTGAGAGGCTTCAACACTGTGTTGATAGATATGATATATGATGGGTCTTTACATTGAGATTTCAGACAGTAATGGGTGAATGTGTCTATTTTAAACTTTGTTGTCTTTAATAGGCAAGTCAGAAAACATGCACAAGTTGGAGGTTGAGTTCTGGATCATTAACAGGATCTATTGATTAATATAACATGTGCTACATTTGGTGTACTCCGGTCATATTCACTCAATGAATAAAACCACTCAAACTTTACATTCCTCTCTTTTCCAGCTTATAAGTCGTATCATATGATAATTATATATCTTATCAATTTCATTATCACTCTCCTATACTCCCAAGTTACTGCTTGTAGAAACTCAGAATATCATAATACATAGTGGTGGGATTTGGACTACAAGGATAAGCAGGAGTAGGAATCATATTTCACTGGGGAATCTATAGTGCTTCTCTGTGAGCAACTCTGCAAGCCGGCCTGAAGCAACTGAACGGAATTAGGATCCGATTCTAACCTGAGACAAAAATTAGCTCAGCTCTAGGTATTAGGCTTCAAATGTGACATGTCCACCATGGGCTCATTTGTTCAAACACTTGGTCCCCCACTGGCAGCACTGTTTGTGAAGGTGACGGAATGTGTAGATGGTAGGACCTTACTGAAGGAAAATGGATCTTACCTGAGATGGACCCTAAAGTTTGCTCTTTACTTGCATGCACCCTTCCTAACTGCCATGACAGAATGAGTCCCCATCATCAATGGACCAGAAAGAACCGTTTTCCCTTAAAGTGCTTCCTGTGAGCTATCTCATCTCAGCAATGAGGAAAGTCACTGGTACACTGGGTCTCTGATGATTCCCATTGGAGCTGACTTTGCTTCTGTGTGCATCCTTGCCCAACATCCGGCAGCACTTACCATAATGACCAGTTGTCTCCCCACGTACTCCTCTCTTCTGACATTGCTAGCACAGAGGAGAGGCCTCATTATTTGAAATGCTTTCTAAACAATCTTCTTTTTTTATATCATAATCACTAAAAAACTTGAGAATAATATCACAGAACATTGTATGTGTGTTTGTATGTGTGCCTGTGTGTGCCTGTGTGTGTGTGTGTGTGTGTGCACGTGCTCGTGCGCACACACGCAAGCACATTGGAGTCAAGTTGAAGGGCAGAGTTAACACACAATGTTAATTGGATTTCTTTTCAGAAAGCCTAATGGAGCATACAATAAACTCTATATCATCTTCTCTTCTGTTGAAAATCAGTCAACGTTTTCTTGTAGCAACCTGAACAGACATAAAACTTCATTTTACCACATCATGATACTTTTAGCCATTATCTTTGTCTGATTATTGGACTTATTTGACATTATGCCTCATCTTGATATTTTCATTGATTTTTTTTCCCAAAAGAAGCCAGAAGTTCTTTCCATATTTTCATCACAGAAGGCTCGAAGAACAAGAACATTGCTTTGAGAAACACCAATATCCACAGCACATCGTGATGGAGATTGCTACCTCATTTTAAATTTCTATAGATCAAGAGAGAAGCTAAAGGAATACAGTAGTATTGAATTTAGGGAGATTTGTGGTATTAGGGAAAAAGCCAAGCAGATAAGCAAGAAACTATTAACTTAAAAAAGAAAATTTAATAATCATTATACCTCAGATAAACTACTTTTGAAATGCATCAGCATTGTATTAACACATTAAAGTATAATAAAACCATTATTATCATATTTTGGAAGTATGTAGGGGAGGTCAAAGAAAAGTCATAATCTTTATTCCAATCAAAAATTATAATGAGCATCAAGTTGGTCTCTGAAGAAGGAAAAGGATTATAAAAACTACATACAGATAGGAAGAAAAAGCTCAGTCCTTGGCCTTTGCAAATGTGGAGTCCTGGAGACTGTGAGCTTAAGGCCCAAAGAAACCGGTAAAGAGAACAATTCTGCTTGCATCAGGCTGCTTTCCGCAGAAAGCAAAGCCTGCAGACGTTCAGGCAGGAGCTTTTGCCAATCAGACATGCTAGAGCAGTATTTCTCAACGTGTGGGTTGCAACCCCTTTGGGGGGGTCAAAGAATCTTTCCACAGAGATCACATATCAGACATCCTGTGTATCGGTTATTTATATTATGATTCATAACATTAACAATATTACAGTTATGAAGTGGCAATGAAATAACTTTGTGGTTGGGAGTCACCATAACATGAGGAACTGTATTAAAGGGTGTGAGCATTAGGAAGGTTGAGAGTCACTGTGCAAGCTTAAGGAGGGCTTTAATTCTCCCTCACGATCATTTCTTAGCAGCTATGAGCAGTTTTACTAAAAGATGAGTCAGGGCAAAGAGTTTTGAAACTACAGACACACCTTGTTTTCTTACAGCTTCTTTTTCCTTTGTTATCCCAGAAAACATTTTAGAACACGTTGGTTTCCAAGAATTTTTAAGCAGGGTGTGGTAATTTCTGTCTTCAAGGGTAATTTTCTTCAAACTCATCTTTTCTTGTGCCTTACCAGCCTGTCCTGCTTCTTGACTGGACTGAAAAATCTCCAACAGGCTCTTGCACAGATTGCCACCTGTAGACCAGGGCCAGCTATCCAGAGACATGATGGCTAATAGTTCTTCACACCTTTTGGCAGAAAGCACTTGAGCACGAGCACACTTCATACAATTTCTAAGGAATCACCTAATACATTCAAGATAAACATACAAATTGGTTAATCTGTTTCATTCCTACTTCTCTTTGTCTCTTAATTTCTTCTACCTTTATTAACTCTTCCAAAATTGGGTTCACTTATATTTGTATTTATGTTTGTATCAATGAAATCCAAAGATAACGTACTATTTTATAAGTCGATGTACTGTCTATTTTTGGCAAAGTACTATGCTTTGGACCAGAACTTCCGTGGCAGTTTTTGACACCTGAAGACTCCTGTATCCCTAGACTGGCAGTGAGAGGCAGAGAGTGACAAGGAGCCACATGTCACCCACCCCCTCCTTATGTGCGTGATCTAAAAGTGGGCATATCTCCTGTTGGTCCAAAGATGAAAATGAGAATGCAGATTTGGAAACTAAATTAATGAAGAGAGAAGAGTGACAGACGGAAGAGAGGTGCAGACAGAGGGGGAGGGAAACGAGAGATGGACAAAGGAGCCTAGCAGTTCTATTGGCAGAGGCTTCAGTGCACAATGGCACCTTTCTGAGCACAAAGGAAGGGGACTGGCTGAAATGGAACAACAAAGACCTAATCCCTTGAAGAAGAATGGCTTCTCAAATGTGTGAGTTACCTAGCAGGAATGCAATATTTTGATCTTTTCTATTAAAGCTCACAGACATGCTTACATCCGCCCAGATGACATAGAGGAATCATCTAGTGAAGCCATTTGCTCTCCCCCTTAAAAAAGTCTATAGTCATTCCGTGTGTCATCTGAAAGCCTGGCTGCCTATTGATCTCAGGACTGCCTTCTAGGGAGGCCTTCTGGGTGATTCAAGGGCTGATGGAGAATCCATATGTCACAACAATTCAGACACAAGGAAAGGAAAGAAAGGCCCGAGTGTAATTCATTTTCTCCTCTAATTATCGGTGAGTTTACAGTTAGCACTCTAGACAGAATGATATCATTTGTAAACATGGTGAATTATGATTCTGATCTCAGGCCCTGGGGGCCAACCTAGTTTGTATTATAAGTTGACATTTACAAATCCTTTAAAATTTAGCCTTTGATTGTCCCATGGGAGTCAGAAAAAAAAATTATAAACCTTGGCGATTCATTGATTGGCTGCACTGTGATAAATACATGACTTTCTAAAAAGGAGAAAGCTGTTTATCCAAAGCTGCTTTATGATTCCCACTAAAGAAAAATACAGTACATTTAAAATTTAAGACTGTTTTAAAGGGGCACATGCTGAGGAGGCTTGCTGGGATTTGTTCGCTCTGAATCCCCATCCTGTCCCAGCCTGCAGATTATTTCCTCCCACAGAGCATGGGGTAACCTTGCAAGGGTGCTTAGAGGGCACACTAGGCCATGACTCTGCAGACGCGAGACAGACAACTTCATACTGGAAATGCATTTTCTGACCATATAATATAGATGTATCCCCAGACAACAGGGAAACACAACCCCCC